>PVLC010022343.1:0-26859 GCA_004027655.1 Graphiurus murinus | reverse complement strand
AGACTCTTTTCTTAAAAAAAAAAAAAAAAAAAAAAGAGAGGCTGAGACAAGAGAATTGCACATTCAAGGATAGCCTCAGAAATGTAGCGAGACTCTCAAAAATATCAGGATAAGAGAGGCTGATGCTGAATCCAAAGATTGTGTATTTCACCATCACACTGCAAATCTCTCCTTCTAGTGGCATCTTCTGTGGGTTTTCTTAAACATCGTGGGAAATGGGGGTACTGGGGATTGAACCCAGGGATGTTCTACCTCCAGACTACAACCCCAGCCCTTTTTGAGACAGGGTCTCACTGGGTTGCTAAGGCTGTCCTGGAACCTGCAATCCTCCTGTCTCAGCCTTCCAAGTACTGAAGTCACAGGCTTGTGCCACCACACCCAGCTAATTTTTTTTTTTTTTTTACTTCACTTTTGTTTTTGGCCTGTGCTAACTCTTGGGGTGGTAGTGGTAAAGGTTTGGGGAAAGAACAGATGTTGGCCTGGCAAGAAGGTTCTAGGAAATGCAGCCTGTTGTATCTAGTTAGGAATTGGGTGGGTTCCTCCAGATTCCACATGTCAGATCAGGTGTGTCCTTTAAGCCATGTGATTCCACAATACACATATGCACTGAGTGTCTTCTTTATTCCAAGAACCCTCCCAGGCACCAGATCCAATGAGGTGCCAGGATCTCCACCCTACGCTAAGAGACAGAGTGTGCTGACAATGATTGTAAGAAGAGAGACCTTGAGCCAGCAGAGGGGAGGGTCCAGAGAGGCCAGTGCTGTGGCCAGAGCCAAGAGAGAGGCAGCGGAGCTCCTGTTTCTATAGTGTGGCCTTAACATTGAGTAGACTGGAGTGTAACCCAGAGCTGGCTGCTGACCAGCTGGGTACCCCCCAGCAAGCACGACACCTGGTTCTTCATCTTGCAAAGAAAATAATGAGCCAGGCATGGTGGTACACATCTATAATTCCAGTACCTAAAAGACTGAGACAGGAGGATTGAAACTCAGCAACTTAGCGAAAATCTCAGCAACTTATAAAGAACCTGCTTCAAAACATAAAAATAGAGCTGGGAGTGTAACTTTGAGGTAGAATACCCCTGAGTTTGATCCCTAGTACAAAGGAAGCAAGGAAGGAAGGAAGGAGGGAAGGAAGGAAGGAAGGAAGGAAGGAAGGAAGGAAGGAAGGAAAAATGATAGCTACTTCCCAGGGTTATAGTGAAGGATAACAAGGTAAGACAGATGAGCCATCCAGCACAATCCTTGAGGCATGGTAGACCCTCTCTTCATATGTGATTCCCTCCTTTCTTCCCCAAAGAACTAGCCCAGGAATACCCAGGAACTGATTAGCACAGAGGTTAGAAGGCTGGGCTCTGAAGATGGGCAGTCTAGACTAAATTACTTGCTCTAGCACTTGTTAGCTATGTGACCATGGGCAAGTTATTAAATGTCTCTATGCCTCAGTTTCCTCCTCTATAAAATGGTTCCCATGATAAGTTGATAAGCTACTCCCTTATTGAAGATTTGTGAGAATTCAATGAGAGGCATGTGACAGGGCAAAATATAGATAAGCCACACCCAGGGTTCTTTGTGTGCCCCATATTTTAACTCATTCATTCACACCATCCCCCTACTGGAGATGTGTTCCTCTTGCAGACCAGGTAGCTGAAATGCAGAGTGCTTCCCAAGCCTCCCAAGCTCACCCAGAGAGCAAACCGGAGCAGGGATTTGAGCCCAAGAAGTTCCTTCTGGAGGCTGGTCTGGTGGTTCTCTTGGGATTGGAACCCCATGAGTGTTGCTTGTTATTGCCATATGGCTGAGACACCAGAGGAGAAGGGACTGGGAATTCTAGAATGCTCCATTCCCTCCTCTGTCACTCTGTCTCCATCCCCCATCCTTTGACCTCCTCCTGCTCATCCAGATGCCCATCTCTTATCTTCATCTGATAGACACCGTGCGCTTTTTAGAAGCTTAGCGCTTGAGATCATCCGAGATCTCTATTCCAATCCAATTGAGATTAAATGTGATGGTTAAACTTAATGGGAGCCAAATTCCTCTTTTATTTTGGTTGTATCTTAATCATCCCTTTTATCCACTGGTCCAGAAGTCTGTCATTTCACACACAGTCACCGGGAGATGCTATATTATCCAGTCAGGATGATGACACAAACAAAGCTATGTCACACACAGCCACTGCCAGAAACCTTTTTACTCTCACATATTTGAGACAGAAAGTGTAGAAAAGTGTCGTTTCTCCAAAAGGCTCTTTTCTAAAAAATAAGACTGGACTGATATTTCTCCCTAAAAACATCTTCACTGAGAAGAATCAAAATGTGTAGAGACGGGACATTAGTAGCATTTCAGAAACTGGTGACACGAGGGAACAGTGCCTGACACAGTGGAGGTCTCCCAGGGCCCTAGAGACCAACTGGAAACAGGAGAAGTGACAGAATGTCAAAGCTAGAGGAACCCCAGGGACCATCTAATCCAGTTATTTGCAAACTCTTTTTAAGAGCAGTGTCTTTTGTTCAAATGAAATCTTACCCAGAAGATGTGCAGACAAGCTGAGATGCCTTTGTTGAATCACAAGGGGGGCACTCAGAGCCTCACCCCACTCCACTGCGCTCCCTTCCTCTCGCCCCAACAATTCTCATGAGGGTTCTGGGGAACCCTTAGGGCTCCTCAGGGCACAGTTTGAAAATCACTATCCCAATCCCATTTCCTCCTTTACCACTGGAGAAAATCAAGCCCAGAAAAGTTGCCTGTCTTGCCCGAGGCCACAAAGCCAAGTCAGCAGCCCAGGCAGGCCGTCCCCTTATCTTTCTTCAACAATTTTTCCATGATGACACCAGAATCCTTGAATGAACCGCCTTTTGTTTCTCTCAGTCCGCGTGTGTGTTTGTACCTATGCCCAGTGTTCCCAAGAAAACCCAACCAACCAGTCCCTGCTTTCACTTGCAAGCTGGGAGTCTGCAGTTTAGACACAACATCTTGGCTGCCCACGATGCTAGAAGCATGGTACAGGAGGCAGAGGGTGGTAGACATTGCCCGAAGAGGATCTCGAGTCTGTATTTCCCCATCTACATGAGGCTGAGTTTCTTCTCTCATGGGGAAGTCCAAGGTGGGCAGTTCTCAGAGAGACACCAAGTCAGGCCCCCTGGCCTATTAGCTGTGGACACGACAGAGCCACTACACCTCTTGACTTCTCCACTTGTAAAACAGGAGATGGGAGAGGGAAAAAGCCACCACCTGGCTTGTTATGTCCACATGTGTTCAAAGTTGAGTAAGTCCATGTATCCAATTCCCTGTTGGTGCTTAGGGTAAAAAGGCCCAGCAATGGCCCTACATGCTGACTGTTTCCTTCCTCCACTTGAATGGAAAGTGCAGGCTAGAAGAAAAGACGGAGAAGGGGGGTTCTCATTCAATGTGCTCTGTGAAAGAAAATGCTGAGAGCGTGGCCACCAACAAAGGACTTACCTACCGGGTGCTTTGCTGAAATACCTCCTGCAGCAGGCCCAAAGATACGTGCCATTCCTTGCATTAGGCTGCTGAAGTTCAGACTGGCCCATTAACTTATCCAAAGTGACACAGCTAGAAAATGCTGGACCCAGAATTTTGAATCTAAAGTCACGTCACCACAAAGCCCGTGCCCTTAACCACTACCCCCACACCACCCTTCCTTCTTATCACACAGGGCAGAGGGAGAGTGATGGGGCATACCAAGGCACAGGACTGGGCCAGCCCAGGAGGGAGGCAACACAGACAAGCACTGGGCTGCATTTCTGAGTTTCCCCTGCAGCTCACACAAAGAATTCCGCACAAAGAATTCTGCAGCAAACGCTCCATCCCGCAAATCTCCCAGAGGCAAGAATTCTCTGCTTGTTTACCGAATCTCCTGGGCCAGGGTGGGGGGAGTGGTGAGCCAGGTACAAAAGCAGGATAAAGGTAAACTTTCTGCATGTGAGAACCATTCCCCCCACCCTCTCTGAGGAGCCGTGTCACACTGTATGTCACCGTCATCAAAGGGGCTGTGCATAAACCTGAAAAACCAAACGGACCTGTCTGTAGGTGTCACTTATGTCACAAGGCTACAGGTGCCTTTATTTCCACCGTCTGCTGGTACCGGGAGCGCCTGCATTCTCTGGCCCTGGAAGCCTTGTCTCTGGACCTAGCCACCGCTGTCCTCAAGTAAGCACCTTTTCTTTGCTTTTTGGATGGATTATGAGGGGTGTCAGGGCTCAGAAGCTCAGCCCCGGGCCTGAGTGTGTTTGTCGGTCTCCAGCTCCTGCTCCGGCCCCCCTACTAGGTATCATGGTGCTGTTTGACTCAGATTTGACTGCTTGCCTAAGAGAGACATTTTTTGCCTCCTTGGGCTACAGGCCATCCTCGCCTCCTCGCCAGCCCCTACTCCCTTTGTATCCTTGACTGAGCCAAGGGGAGCTGAGAGAGAATGCGTACAGGCGGGCGCTCAGCTCTCCACTCCTCCTAGGGCTGCCTGTAGGAAAGGACACTGGATTTTACACCAGAAAAAAACTCAGCTTCAAGGGAAGTCCCCCACCTGGACTTATTGCTCAAATCCCCACTGGCCTGTGCACCACCACCTCCCTCCTTGATACAGAGACCCTCCTGATTATAGTTTGAGGTGTTTTTGAGGAATTCGTCTGCACAAAAGAGTTTAGAAGAATTCCATTCTACTCTCTCGTACCCCCTAGCAGAATAGTATGCTTCCAGAAAAGCAGTGGTGAGGGGTTTTTCCACTGGGCTCTCTGTGGTGTGCAGGGCTCTGTGGGCTCGCCCCCTGCTGGCAGTCACTGGTAGCACATGCTCCCTCCTGAAATTCTGAAACTGAGGCTGGAGACCCACATCCCCATAGGTGTGTGAGGATTTCCTGAGCTGGAAATGTTGTCCCAGATCTTTAGGTACATTTTCTTCCTTTTACAGATGAGAGAACTGAGGCTCAAAAAGGGCCAGTGACTTAGGAAGACAGCTTTGTGCTTTACGCTAAAGACACAGGGAAGGGATTATTTGCTCATTGGAGTAGTTTGATTCTTTTGTCTTCCTATTCTCTGCAAGAATTTTTTTTTTCCATGATTTGAGGTATTCTTGGCAGGAGTTTTCAGTTCAGTTGTCTTTTCTCAGATGTTGCTGGAGTACCAACTTTTTAGATATGTTGATGATGGTTGATTTTCTTTCCTTCTGGGACAGGAATAAACATTGGTATTAGCCCCATCCTCTATGTGTATTATATAATTTTATGAAATCTGAGGATTTCGTGTTAAAATCCCTATTTTGAAGATGAGGAAACAAGAGCTCAGAGAAGGTTGTAAATATCTATACAGCACAATGGAATGGAAAAAATGAAGAATTTCAGCAGAGCTGGGTGTAGTGTCACTTGCCTGTAATCCCAGTACTTAAGAGGCTGAGGCAGGAGGATTGCAGGTCCAATGCCAGCATTAGTAACTTAGTGAGACCCCGTTTCAAGATAAAAAATAAAAAAAGGGCTTGGGGTATACCTTGGAGGTAGAATGTGCCTGGTTTTGATCCAGAAGAAGAAGAAGAAGGTAAAGGAGGAGTGGGGCGAGGGAGAAGGAGAAGGAGAAGGGGAAGAAAATTTTCAACAGGCTGGGTGGTAGGAAATGCACACCATGTCCTTTGCCTTGCCAGTGGCTGAGGCAAGATTTAACCCTTCATGTATTTAATCCAAAACCTGTGAACTTTGCATTGAAGCTCTCAGCGAATGACATGGCCTACCTTCTATGGGTCTTTGCTACACCTTCAGAAAAACAGCTAAAAACAAACAGACAACCAAACTCCCTGAGCAAGCTAGAGAAAGGTGAGGAATCTCTTGACAAGCCTTCTGCAAGTTGGTTCTCACAGCTGCCGCGGTTTCTCCCAGAACAAACACTCAAGCACCCAACCCACAGCCTTCTTTAGCAGCGAGTGTTGAAATACTCCATAGAGTTTTCCTCGGCCTGCCCTTCTTAGGGAGGTGAGAGGGGTGGGAAATGGACCCCACCCTGCCCCCAGGGCTCAGGACTCAGTGGACACTCAGATGTCACCTAGGTTTGGGGAAAGAAAACATTTTTCTTCCCAGTGATACTGCCCAGGTGGTGGGATTGGGGAAGGCCCCCTCTTAGCCGCCGTGTCTATATTTTTTGCACCTGCTCCACTGTGTTCTACCCAGTGATTTTTGACATATAAACAGCCAATGTGTAAGTGCTTAGTTGAGTAGATTTTTGGTCACATGCCCAGAGCAAAGTTGATGATCCCCGCCAGGGTCAGGAAGGAATTTTCCTCCTCTGGCAAACTGGCCAAGGCTGGGTGGTTCGCTCCTTCGTCTCTCTCTAGAAGGCTAAGCAGAGGTGCCTGGGCGCTCCGCCATGGGCCCTGCTCCTGCTATCGCAGCCTCTGGTTTGTGTGGGGGTGAGAAGCCCACGGGTTTGTCCTTCTGACTGGCTGGATGCTCGGTGTGTGCTCTTGGGGTGCGAACCAGCTCCGAGAAGGGATTGGAAGCCACTGGAGGCCTCTGGGGACTTCAGCTTTCCTGCCACTGCTGTCTCACTCCCAAAGGTACCTGTGGCCAGCCTTTCTCACAGGTGGGAGGGAACCCACCTGATTCTTCCACTCCCAGTTAATCGGGTTTGATCCTTTTGTACTTACTAGGCAGCTAGAGAGGTAACTAATCTTAGGGAAATCGATCCCTACCGCTGTGGGTCGGTGGTGGGCAGTCAGTGAGGACCCAGAGCATCCAAAGCGCCCTGCAAGCCTGGGGGGAGACTGTCTAGCTGTCCTGAGATCCTCCACTGGACTGGGGTAGATGGTCACGAGCAGGGGAGGGAAGGGGGAAGAGGTCAGCAGAGGGCTTTTGCAAGGCACTGAATTTAATCTATTGTTGTATTAGTTGGACTTCAATCTGCTGAGCCCATTTGACCACAGTATACAAATCAATGTCTATGCAGATGTGTGTGTGTGCACAGGTCTGGGTGTGTGGGCCCAGCTGGGTAGGTGCTTACAGAAAATTGCAGACCTTGGGCTCACCTTGGTGTCCATCTTGTTGGTGTCCTCATCTAGTGGCTGAAAAACTGTGGTTGAGACAAGTGCGAGAAGCAGAATCATGACTCCCAGTTCAGGGCTCTTGCCTTGAGAACAAGCCAGCCGGCCCCTCAAGGGTGGCTAGACCCACAGGCCAAAGAATCTTCAAGATGCCCCCTTTTAGTTCTGTGCAGACCCTAGGTCTAGCTCACTCAGTGTTTCTTTCTCAGCCTTTGCATTATCAGCTCTGCCCTGCAGCCCTTTTTCACCTTAACCGGTTGAGAACAGGTGGACAAACCTCGGGCTTGGGCTTACACATCATTGGGCCTCAAATGTCCTTGCTGAGAAATGGGGCCCCACTCCACTGTTCATTCCCACCCACTGTGCTCCACCTACATTAAAGAAATCTAGACAGACCAAAATGTTCAATGATTGCAAGAACCTCAGAGGGCCCAAGAGAGACTGTGAACACAGGCAGCCATTATCCCTGAACTCACACGCCTTGGTGCGCTGGCTAAGTGGCCAAGGCCTTTTGTGGTGAGCCCAGACTTAATAACACCTCCTCCCACTGCAGGCACAAAACAGAAAAAGAAATAAGAAGGAAAAAATACAAAACCCTTTGCTACTTTCATAAAAGATATTTTTTCCAAAAAGCAATAAGTAATTATAGAAGGAAAACAGCATGTTGTAACCTGAGGAGAGAGCCCTTAAAAAATACTAACAGGTATGATTTGCCATAGAAGGAATTACCAAAGGGAACTATATTCGGTATATGTGTAGCACTGAAGAGATTACAGATGAAATGAAGTGGGCTGATGTAGAGAACAGAAAAATTCTTAAAGAAACTAAATACCCTATTGATTAAAATATCCCTAATTTGTTTTTGGTTTGGTTTTGGTTTTGTTTGTTTTGTTTTGGTACTAGGGACTGAACCTAGGTGCATTCTACCACCAAGATACACCCCCTGCCCTTTTTTTTTGTTTTGAAACAGAGTCTCAGTAGGTTACCGGGAGTCTCGCTGCATTGCTGAGGCTAGCCTTGAACCTGTGATCCTCCTGTCTCAGCCACCGAAGTACTAGGATTACAGGTGTGTGCCACCATGCCGGGTCCTAATTTTTATATGACTAAATTTGATTTACCAAATTACTTTTTTGTAAAAAAAAAAGAAATACCCAAATGGCTTTGGAGAGCTGTCAGACATCGATGCAAAAGGTCTCAAAGCTGTGGTCATGTTTCATATTTGGAGGACTTCTCTTGGCCTTGGAGGCCTGGGGACTGGGCTCTGTTGTCTTTCATTCGGGCTCTGCCTCTCCTTTCTCCAGACTCATGGAAGGTGATGTCACAGGACTGCCACTCTCTTCTTGGGTTTTCTGAGCCTTAAGGCGCAGAGGGAATGAAGTTACTTTTATCCTTAGCCCTTACTTAGAGGAGCTTTTCTGAAATCCAGTCTAGAGAGCAGAAATGGCTTTGGGCCCTTCCCCAAAGCCACAGACCCGTCCCTCCATCATAACCTCCCATCCTTCTTCATCCTGCAACTCAATCCCCCCTATCACCACCACACACATCTAACCTCCCACTCAGGATAAAAAAAAAAAAAGGCCAATCCATGGGAAAATCAGAGCCCAAACCCAGGCAGGCTTGACTTCCATTTGATAGGCTCCTGAGAGAGATCTTCACTTGTGATAACCTGCTGGGTCCATTAACCCTGTCCAGGATCAAGAAGAAGGCTTCCTAGTAGGATCTGAGGACTCGTGAATGCTGGTGTCTAAGGGCAAAGAATTTGTTTTTTATCTACATCGAGAGGGAAGTTCTTGTGCACATTGGATGGTGAAGATGATGATGATGGTAGATTTGTGAACATGGCCAAGGAATTGGTCTTTGGCTTCCCATCCCTGCCCCTCTTAGTATTGCTGTGGAAATATAGCTGGGGTGCGACTCTGTTTTTAGAAAGGGCAGCTGATAGGCCAGCAGTCAGAAAACACAGGGCCTCCCTTCCAACTTAACTGCCATCCATTGCTGCAATCCTCCTGTCTCAGCCTCTCAAGTCCTGGGATTACAGGCGAGTGCCACCGCATCCAGGTCATGAGCTCTTTAAACAGGAGAAACTGAGCTGCCACCCAGACCTTGAGCAAGTTACACAAAGTCCCTGAGCCTTAACTTCCTTCTCTGTAAAATGGCAAGATGAGAAAAGAAATAAGGCAAATTCAGCATTTTCTAATGCCCATACTCCTAGCACAGGCAAAGTTGAGATGATTCTTTTTTTTTTTTTTTTTGCGGTACTGGGGATTGAACTCAGGGGCATTCTACCTCCGAGCTATACCCCCAGCCCTATTTTTTATTCTTTATTTTGAAACAGGGTCTCACTAAGTTGCAGAGTGCCTCACTAGGTAGCTGAGGCTGGCCACGAACCCAGATCCTCCAGTCTCAGCCTCTCAAATGCTGGGATTACAAGCGTGCGCCACCACGCCTGGCTAAGTTGAGATGATTCTGATCAGAGGTTGGTAAATGCTTTCTCAAGGACCAGATAGCAAATATTTCAGAATTTGCTGGTCAAAAAGAAAATCAAAGATGTTATATAGGTATGTACTTAAAAACATAAAATCATTTTTGGCTATAGGACTTACAAAAGTAGGCAGGGAGTTGGATTTGGCCCACAGGTTGTAGTTCACTAACTTCTGATTTGGGAGGTACATGGATGATCAATTTCTATTTAAATGCTTATGGTTACTCTGTGTGTGTGTGTGTGTGTGTGTGTGTGTGTGTGTGTGTGTGTGTGTGTGTGTGTTAAAAGAATATGAACTTTTCATTTATAGCGGTGATGTAAAGTTTTCCATCTAAATAAACATATTCATGTTCAAACGAAAGGGGAATTGATTTTTTAAATATTTTAAGTAAATAATAATACTTGGTAGAATATGGATAGAGTGAAATTATCCTGGTGATAAGCACATGACTGAAGTTTGGGAGACATTGGCCTGGATGATGGATAAATCTTAACCATCTTAAAATTCCATCTTTTACTACTCCAGGATTCGGAATCTAGTCTTTGTCCTGATGCTTAAAAGTGGTGCGATCTTGAGCAGCCTTATCCTCATTGTAAATGGGGGCAGAAGGGCCTGTCTTGGTAACATTTTAAGAATCAGAAAAGAGAAATCAGGTGAACAGATTTTTAAATCTACCTAACATGGATTTTCTTTGTGTTCAAATTGTGGGAATATGGGAAGCAGCAAAGGTGAGGTTGGCATGGGCAAAAGTGCTTATAAACAGAGCCACGGGCTTGTTTTCTTCAGCCCTTTCAACCAAATACCTTTACCTGGAGCTTCCTCCACCAGAATGTGCATAGGGAGAAGATCTCAGCAATTAGGATCATGCTCTTTTGTGTGTGTCTGTGTAGTGTCTGTAGGGGTGGGGGGGTTGCTAAGGATTAGACCCAGGGGCATTCTACCTCTGAGCTGCAACCCCAGCCCTATCTTTATTTTTTTATTTGGAAACAGGGTCTCACTAAGTTGTGGAGGGCCTCAGGAGGTTGCTGAGGCAGGCAGTGAACCTGCCATCCTCCTCTCAGTCTCCCAAGTCCTAGGATTACAGGGGTGCACCACCACATCCAGGTCATAAGCTCTTTAAACAGGCAAACCTGAGCTACCCCCCAGATTCCCCCCGCTGCCAGCTGGGTGATTTCACCCTTGCTGCCTGGGATCTCGGCGCCTCCATCCCTCCTCTCTAAGATGGAACCACTTCCAGGTCCTACCTCAGAGTGATTGTTCTGAGGAGACCTGAGGAATGAAGCCGAAGTACTAACGTGCTTAGCATAGAACCCAAGGTGTAGTGTTTGAGACAGTCTCTCTCCTCAACAACCTCAGGGCAAAGTGGGTGGCAGAATTTGAATTCTTCAGGTAATAGGAAGGTGATTCAGGGCACATACTGCAGAATACAGAATACCCTTCAGGATCTGCGATTGTTCTAACACATTAATGTCTCTGCAGTATATCATATGAATATTCGCTAAGTGGAATAAAACTACAAGTATAGTTTTAAAACTATATTCATTATATAATTATAACTATATAACACCATATAAAACTATGTGTCTGAAAATCCAAGACTTAGGCAGATTTAAGCCACACTGGCCAACCTTAGTGATTGCCATGGTTATAACTATATAATATGTATAGTTTTATATATGTGTGTATATGTACATATATGTGTGTATGTACATATATGTGTGTGCATATATATATGTATGTACATATATATACAAACATATAACAGTATAAAAAACTATATAACATCAATTCAGGACTGAGTTTGCTGGGAAGTAAGAGTTCACCAAAGAGGTGTGCTTGCGCATACATGCACAAACTTTCACTTTTCAGAACTTTAGGATTTCAGAATTGTGGACGTAATCATATATAGCAATCCTTGCCCTGATTTTGGAAGCATATCATTAGATGCTATATGTCAGAGTCTGGGGGGGTCAGGTGTGAGAAAACAGGAAGAGTAAATAAAGAGGCAGCATCACTCAACGAGAGCCTCCCTCCTCAAGTCCCAGCTCTGCACTTTCTGGTTGTTACTTGGGCAATTGTCTCAACCCCTGAGCCTTGGTTTTCTCATCTATGAAATGGGGATGGGCAGAATATGGAGAAGATTAAATAGGGCCACCTCTGGAAAGCACTTAGAAGGTGCCTGGCTGCTATCCTTATTTTAAAAACCAAGAGTTAGCAGGACCTGGTGGCACATACCAGTAATCCTGGTGACTTTGGAGGCTGAGGCAGGAGAATAGCAAGTTCAAGGCCAGCCTGTGCAACCTAGTAAGACCCTTTCTCAAAATAAAATAAAATACAAAGGGCTGGGTATGTAGCTCAGAGGTAGAGCATCCTTGGGGTTGAGTCCCAGTACTGCAAAACATAATAATAAATAGAATAATAAAAATAAAAACCAAATGTTGCCCTGCTGGGGGCTCCTGCACAGCGTGGCTTCCAGATCCATGTTCTGCACCTCCTCACTGCCTTTCTGCTCTTGCAGGGTGATGTTGGACTCAGTGACACACAGCACCTTCCTGCCCAACACGTCCTTCTGCGACCCCCTGATGTCGTGGACCGATCTGTTCAGCAATGAAGAGTACTACCCTGCCTTTGAGCATCAGACAGGTGTGTACGTCACAGGACCACATCTGAGGGTATCTGGGATGGGCTAGGGCAGGGGGTGCTGGCCTTGGGCCGAGGACCTAGAAATGCCGGTGTTCAGGGCAGAGGCTGGGGTGGCCCCGGTAGAAGGAAAAGCAACCTTTTGCTGACAGGAAGGCATTGGAATCCTTGCCCCAGCTTCTGCCTGGTTCTGTGTAACGTACACAGCCTGGCCCAAAGCAGGTGCTCAGTAAACATGTGTCCCCTGGCTCCCCCAGGTCTCCTATCCCGTCCTTCCTCCTCTCTCTCAGCCTGGTTTTCTCCACTAGAGAAGGAAGTTCAGGGCCTTATGTAAATCTCATGCCAGAGAGAGGCCAAATGAGCTTTGCCCCAGAAACCCTCTGAGGGCCCCTGTCCCCGAGTGCTTGGGTGGCTGCACATCACAGCAGACCTGGCTGGCTGCTGGCCCAGCAGGTGCACACCCCACAGGTGGTGATGCAAGCGCTAATCAAGCTGTCAGTCCTCAGCCAGCCTTAACCCTGCACACCCTGGCCTAGCAGAATCCCATCTCCTGTCCAGAGGCAGGTGGCCTCCAGGAGAGGCCGAGCTTCCAAGGATGCTGCACAATATCCGCCACCATAAGGAGGCCCCTGTCTCCAGGGTCAGAAACCAGGCTGCACTCACTTGCAGAAATGAGGAACTAACCTACATCATGCAGTCCTACATCATGTGCACAAGAAACCTCTCACCCTTGCAGAAAGGTCTAGATCACTGCATTCAGACTTGAACCATTCAGATACTTAGTACAATCCTCCTTCAAGCCTAGAAGTGCCTCGTGAAAGAAAGACAATGCAATGTGTGCTCCACCCCCTTCTCTCCAAATTTGGCCATGAGGCTCAATCTGAATGAGGGAAACGAAGGCTTTCAGGTCCCATGTGTCTCCCACCTCAGTGGAGTGCAGTTCCCGTCCATCTCTCCACCCAGGATGAGGCCAGTCCCTGTTTCTTCACCCCGACTTGCTGTCTTGGGAACCTCCTCCCTGCCTGTTCTCCAGGGTGGCAGTTGGGGTGGCAGTGGGGGATGGCCTCAACCGCCGGCCCATGCAATGCCCCAGGCACTGGAGAAGCAGCTTCAGCTTGGGAGCCAGGTGTCTTCAATGTGATAACTGGCGTCACACTTAACGTCTGCACCACCTTAACCCCTTGCCCCCCGGTCTTCTCACCTATACCATAGGGACAATAATAATGCCTACCCGGTAGAGCGGCGAGGAGACCGAAGTGAGTTAACATGTGTGCAGTGTTTTAGGGCCTGGCCTGGCTCATGGCCAGCAGGCACAGGCGGATTTGTTCCAGGAAGTTCTAGAACTGGATGGTACTGATGGTTGCACAGCAATGTAAATGTACTGAACATCACTAAACTGTACACTTAAAAAGGGTGAAAGTGGAAAGTTTGGGGTTATGCATATTTTACCACAGTCACCCATGGGATTGGCCAGTATGGCTTAAATCTGTCCAGTCTTGGCTTCTCCGACAACAGCTTTCTCCCATCTGAGGCTTCTGCATATCCATCATGAGAGGTGGGGCCAAGTCACTTGTAGGATTCCTTCCAGAAGCTTCTTTGAATTCCGCATCCAGCAACATCACAAACATAGCCTTCTCCTCCCACCATCATTGAGAGAATAAAATTTCTACCAAAGTGTGAAACCAAAGAAAGTAAAATATCCTACAGGAGTGGCCTGGGTTGCTACCATTCCACACAGGATCAGCTGGGCTTTCACCTCGCCACCTGGCCCTCTGGGTTTCTGAAGAAGCTGAAAAACCCTGGCCTCCTAAAGGTCAGAGTTGGGCGTGAACTAAAGTCCTGAGTGAGTGCCTGTCACAGCTGCCTGGGCACCAGGTGAGCCTTGTCAGTCCCTGGCTGTCCTCAGAATCCCTCTGGTGAGGCGACTACCTGGCAGTGCTTTCTTGTCTTCTTCTGACAAGGACATTGCCACACAAGAGAGCTGGCACACTGCTCTCAAAAGTCCTCTTGTCCTGGGATGAACGGAGGCCAGCTGGGTTTGCACCTGGGCACTACTCTGCACACTTTGGTTGCTTGGTGGCCAAGGCTCTTCAGCGTCTCTCCTGAGATCCTCGCCCACCTCGGGAGACTCTCCACCTTGAACCCAGAGCTCAAGCGCCTTGGGATTGTCCTGGCGGCCACTTCCTGTTTGAGTCCAGCTTTGGGTGCTAGCACTGCCACACACAGCCATTTGACCTCCAACAAGTTTTGGGGTTTTGTTTTTGGTTTTGGTTTTGTGGTACTGGAGATTGCACCCAGTGGCATTCTACCTCTGAACTACACCCCCAGTCCTATTTTTTATTCTTTATTTTGAAACAGGATCTCACTAAGTAGCTGAGGCTGTCCGCGAACCCGGATCCTCAGTCTCAGCCTCCCAAGTACTGGGATTACAAGCCTGTGCCACCACACCTGGCTTTGGGAGGTTTGGAGGTTTTATGGCACTGGGGATTTAAACTCAGAAGTGTTCTGCCTCTGAGCTACACCTCCAGCCCTATTTTATTTCTTTATTTTGAAACAGGGTCTCACTAAGTTGGTGAAGGCCTTAGTAACTTGTTCAGGCTGGCCTTGAACCTGCTACTGGGACTTCAGGTGTGCACCATCACACTTGCTGCCAGCAAGTTTTTCGAAACATATTTTCCTTTGCTGAAACTGGATCCACCTCCTAGCATTGGGAGAGTGGAGTGAGATTTAGTATATAAAGTGTTTAGCAAAGTACCTGGCACCCAGTAAGTACTCACCCAAGCCAGGAACCCCCAGATAAGTGGACAAACTGCCATGTTGCTCCTTTCTTCATTCTTTGGATTGAACAAAAGCAGTACAGGTCTCAATATCAACCTTGCAATTTTCCAATACTGCCATATTCTCAATTTGGAATTTTCTCTTTTTTTTCTTTTTTCTTCCTTTTTTTTTTTTTTTGGTGCATTGTAATCATACATGATGATGAAGTGACATATGTGTACACAGCAGTCAGGGAGCTTCTTCCCAATTCCTACCCCAAATCAGAATTTTTGACAGTGAAGCCGGGCGTGGTGGTGCACGCTTGTAATCCCAGCATTTGGGAGGCTGAGACCGGAGGATCCGGGTTCTCGGCCAGCCTCAGCTACCTAGTGAGGTACTCCGCAACTTAGCGAGACCCGGTTTCAAAATAAAGAATAAAAAATAGGGCTGGGGGTGTAGCTTGGAGGTAGAATGCCCCTGAGTTCAATCCCCAGTACTGAAAAAAAAAAAAGAATTTTGACAGTGTAGCTACTTTGAGACCAAAGGGAGAGGATGTGGGAAAGAAATGATGTGCCCCGAGATAAATGATGGTCTAAGAGAGGACAGGAAAGATGCTCAGACTATTTAGGAAAATATCCCAATGGCTTCAGTAGAGGGTAGCTGCACCTGTACCCCCATTTACTGACCACAAAGGCTTCTGATCTGCTCCTTGAAGTAAGACTTCTGCCTGGCTGCTCCTCAAGCTGGAAGGGGAATAATCACAGATTGCAAAATTCTCTGGAATTTCATTAACTCGCTCTGACCTTGACTTCTTCATCTTTTTCAAAATAGACATCGATAGTGGAGAATATACTCAAGTAAGAGGCTACATGTATTTTACATGCATATAGTATTTTTTAAAGATTCCTTCGTTATTCAAGTTCCAGGAGCCAACCCTCTGATGAGTCATTCAGAGTCCTACAGTTCTGTCCTAGACCTCCACAGGCCTACACACCTCCCTCCTGAGTGCCAAGGCGGCCACACCAACACCTGCCGCCTGTGCTGTGGGTTCTCCCTTATTCTTTGTCTGCAGCTGTGATTTCCAGGTCGGGGTAGCTCTAGGGGCTCCTGGGACCTCAGGGCCCACCATAGAAGGGAGCTGGGTGATAGCTAAGAAGACCAGACTCCATCTCCCCCCTCTCTATCCCCACCTGCAAGCAGGTTCCTCCACTATTAATTCAGCAGACAGTACAGCATAGTGGGTGTTGGGCTTAGCTGCAGGAGCTAAAATACTCATATATGACTTACTCCTAAGTCTGCCCTTTTACCTATTGTGTGATCTTGAAAATGGCCACCTCCCCCTGGGGACCTTACTTTCTTTGTAACATGACATGATGTAAAACTTCATAGCACATGTTGAGGACATCATGAAAAAAAGACATGTAATCTCATGTTTAAGTGCAGTGTCTGGGGCATACAAAGCATGCAATAAATAGATTACTATTATTACCCAATATGAGATTTTTATTTGAAGAAAGAGCTTTCTTTAAAAAAGAAAAATCCAAAGCCACTGATCTTAGTTATCAGTACCCAGAAGATCGGGGATGGAGGCGTTTGAATCCCACGAGGGCTCTCCTAAACAAGATTCATGTGCTTGGGTATAGAAGTTTGAGAGCAGGGACATAGGTAAGACTCTAAGGAATTCTACATCAAAACCAGATAGGCAAACCCAGATCATCTGAAAGCCTGAGATGAGCCCTGTGACAGCAGCCACATCCCAGGAGACCTCCCCTGGCCACCTCTACGTTGTCCTGCTCAAGTCTGACCTTCTAGACAGCCGTGACCCCTTGTACCTCTTCCTAACTCCACATCCCCGAGACCACTGCCCTTGGCAGAGCCAGCCAGCCCCTCCGCCTCTATTCTCCATCCAATTTCTTACTCTGCCCCTGGCTTTATTTTTCCATCTCCTGGACTGAGTCATTCCAGAGGCTAGGATGCAAAGCTAAGAAAGGCAATTGGATGGGCCTGGCTCTGGGAGGAAACCTGGAAGCAATTTACCACTGCAGGGTTTCCCTCACCCGGGCCTTCCGTCCTGTGGCAAGGCTACAATTGACGGGCCTCACGCCACCCAGCTCACTCACCACTGCTTTTCAGTGCTGCCCCAGGCAAAAAACTTTCCCAACTCCTTATGCTAATAAAGAACGCTAATTATGGTCTGAGGTTGTCTAACTCGGACCTCCTTTTAAGCAGACTATCTGTCGCCCCCTCACCAAGCCCTAAGCTCACTTTGTTCTGTTGTTCCTCAACTACACTGAGGAAAACCTCATGCCCCTGACACGGAAGTTGGACCACAAATGTCCACGTCACTGTGTCCCATCCCCACTGTCCCCACCCAGGGCCACTTCAGGTATGGATGTCACTGGCTTATCCTGTAGGCATTGGAACACATCAGCCTGGTTCTGAAAGCCAAAGTCCTTGGGAATTTAAATACATTCCAAGATATGCCATCACTTGTGAGATATATCATTCAGGAGATATATCCCCCAAAATTGCTTAAAAAAAAAAAAAAAACAACTCTCTCTAGCTCCTCAATTCTTCTTCCCAATGCCGCCGGCCCTCAAACAAATATACTGACCCACTTCCAACTTCAAAGGAGCTGCAAAGCACGCTGCCTAATGGTGACCTGTGGACACCCAGATTAAGCCTGTTGGTCTCAGAATGCCGGACAGCCTCTACTAGGGACAGAGCAGAAGGGCCTCACAGCTCAGCTCCCCCAAAAGGTTAGCTTAGCTTATGAATAGCTGCATTGAGGAAAATGCTATTCATCTCCAGACAATGCAACCTATTAAAGATAATGTATTATTGGGTGTATACATCCAACTTTTATTTTCCCTGAGTTTATTTCTTCCAAATAGCAGAAGAATCTTGTTCATGTCATTTTTTGGAGTTGGAAACCTCTGGCATCATCGTCTCTCTATCCTTTCTGATTTTTCAAACCTTGGTTAGGTCTGTCACATATATATGACATATATCTGTCTATATATATGTCTTATATATGTGTCAACATTGTTATATATGTTACATATATCTGTCAATATATGTTGTAGATATGTGTCAACATGTATGTATGTTATATATGTCAACATATATACATATTTTACCTATAGATATAGATATACACAGAGATATAGATAGATTAGATATATAGATATAGATATAGATATAGATATAGATATAGATATAGATATAGATATAGACACAGACACACCTTCATCCAAATCTTGTTTGGCTAGTCTTTGAGATGTGGGCCCAACTTGGTCCTCCTCAACTAAGAAGGGCAAGGCAGGATATTATGCAAAGTGCTTGTGTCCAAAGATGAAAGAGTTGGTGTGGGGCCAAAGTCTTTCACTGACCACCTCTGTGACCTTAAAGGGTTGTGTAACCTCCCAGAACCTCAATTTCCTCAGCTGTAACTTGGAGATAATAATCACTGGCAATCCAATTACACCTCCCGTGGGCTGGGCCAGGCTCCCAGAACTCCTGGTACAGAAGCAGAGCCCAAGGTCTGGGGAGGGAGCACTGTAAATCCTTCTGAGAACTCCTGCTCGAGGGGGAGGCGCTCTCTGAGAGGGTTGGGGTGCACAGGGATCATTCAGAAGATGGGAGAAGCCAAAAGGAGGCACCTGTGGGAAGAGTGAGCCAGGAAGCAGCCTGAGAGAGGAGAGTAGGGAAGGTAGGCAGGGGAGGAAGAGGCAGGCCTCTGGCCTCCATCAACCTCCCCTGCACAGCCTCCTTGTCCTGAGGATGGGATCGCAGAAATCACCACCACCCATGAGAGCCCCGTGCATCTTGTCTCCTGTGGTCTCCCTCCCCATCGCTGAGAATGGCCGCCCTCCTCTCAGCTCTGGGGGCCAGGGGAAGGGAAGGCTTTGCTGATGAGGAGAGCTGGCCACCTCCGGCTCTGGCCCCCAGGGTGGAGCTGCACCAGAGCCCGCTCCTTCACAGAGCCAGGCCAGAGACACCTGCCCAGTGTTAGCTCCCACCCCTCCTGGGCACTTCTCCGAACCCTCAAGGCCCTCTTGGCTTCCAGAAACAATACGGTTCCCTTCAAGTGCCAAAGAAAATAACGAGGCAGTGGAAGCGAGAGGGGAAGGGAACAGAGAGAACCACGCCGCACTCTCCCAGGCAGCACAGATAGCCATCTTGCCCGGGCCCTGCACGGCGCAGCAGCTGAAGAATGTCAAGGCTCATAAACATCTCTCATCAAGATGCCAGCAAAGTCCAAAGGCCCCTTCGGTTTACTCAAGCCAGAAATCAGCAGATGAAAGCACGGACTGGACTCCAGAAGGGCCCCTGTTCCCCAGGAGCGCCCGCCTGCCGCCGGGGCCTGCCATGGGCCGAGTGGCCAGCTCCAGCCAGCAGCCAGGGAGCAAGAACAGGGTGCGCCGGTCTCTCTGACCCCAGCTCTTCTCACCCACCAGGCAGAGGCTGAGACATACTGACTCAGAATATTGACTCTTCCATCAGTAATTTTTTTTTTCCATCAGTTTTTTTTTGGTTCAGAGGATGGAACCCAGAGGCATTCCACCTCTGAGCTATATCCTCATTCCTATTTTATTTTTTATTTTAAAACAAGGTTTTATTACACTGCCGAGGGTCTTACTATGTTGCTGAGGCTGACCTCAAACATACAGTTCTCCTGTCTCAACCTCCCATGGTTAAAATTTTAAAACAAATTAAAACGAATCTAGCATTTAGGCTTGACTGTCCCCCCTCCCCCCATCCACTCAATGGTGAGAAAAGAGATTTCAGGAAGGGCTCTTGAGTTTTAGGGGGAGCCTCAGTTTCTGCCTCCATGAAGCAGCCCTGTCACACCTATTCTATTCGGTAGCACTGTTGGGGGGGGGGGTTGAGAAACCCGGGACGACATCAATAAGGACATGGGGGTCGTGCAGTGGGTGCTTCATGAGCGGCAGCCCCTGGCGAGGCAGAGAGCCCACTTCCTGGCTGCGCTCAGAGGCACCACCGCTCTGTTGGGGACGGTGTCAGCAAACACAACATTTGAAGAAGGAATGGCAATAACACCACTGCCATTTGCTGCAGAGTCCAACCGAAGAGAGACCTTCCTGTCACCCATGTGTCGGCCACTCAGCCATTTTCCACTCTCTGCCTTTCTCCTTAGATGCCCCACCCTCAGGCTCTCTGTTGGCCTCTCTCTCTCCTCTGCTCCCCCTGTCTTATTACACTGGCCCTCTGAGGACCAAGGTGACGACGGGATGGGAAAAACAATGGTTTTCAAGTTCAGACTGGGAGTCAGATCCCAGCTCTGCCACATACTGGCCATAGGATCTTAGCAAAGTCCTCTAGAACTCTCAGGTCCCTCAATCTGTGACCTCCTAGGGTACAGCAACCAAACACGTCTTATCCACCATGCACAACACACAATTTGTTGCATCGAACAAAGTAGGGGTTCAATGATAATGATAGCATTAAAATAGGCCAGGCTCTGTTCTCAGTATTGTTTTGTTTATGTGGTACTGGGGATTGTACATCGGGGCATTCTACCTCTGATCTACACCCCTAGCCCTATTGTATTCTTTATTTTGAAACAGGGTCTTGCTAAGTTGCTGAGGGCCTTGCTAAATTGCAGAGGTTAACCTCAAACCTGCAGTCTTTCTGTCTCAGCCTCCCAACTCCCAAGTACTAGTATTACAGTTGTATGCCACCATGTCTGGCTCTGTTCTAAGTACTTTTCAAAGTGGGCATTGAATCAATTTGTAATTGTCTATGCACCAGTCTACACTATTAATCTCAAACTCCATAAACAGCCTGTGAGTCAATCATATCATCCCCATTCTACAGAAAAGGAAACTGAAGCTTAAATGTCTATGGAATTTACCCAGTGGAAAACAACCGATCCTGGATTCAGGATTTGAAACCAGGCCCACTGGACTCCTGAGTCTGTGCTCTTGATACATGTTGTCTGAAGCCAGATAACTGAAGAGATGGTGTGCTTTCCTTCTCCGTTAAATCCCTCCTTCCCTTCCTTCCTTCCTCCTTTTTCTTTTCTGCTTTTTGATACCAAGGATTGAACCCAAGGGCATTCTACCTCCAAGCTATACCTCCAGCCCTTTTTATTTTTTATTTTGAAATAAGGTCTCACTATGTTGCTGAGGGTCTTGCTAAACTTCTGAGGCTGTCCTGGAACCTGCAATCCTCGTGTCTCAACCTCCCAAGTACTGAGATTACAGGTGTGCACCTCCACACCTGGCTGGGTCCCCTCTTTCTAAGCACCAGAATGAGGGCTGGTTAATTCTCGCCCCCTCCCTCCCTCTCTGGCCCCAAACCCATCTGCAGGATCCAGTCCCTCTGGGTTTCCTCTACAGGGTAGAAGGTGACCTGGGTCCCCACAGAACACTCAGACTGGAGGCCCTTTCAGCCCCCTGGGTGAGGGATAAGGATGTTAACATAACCCAGGCCCCCTTCTCTCTCCTCTGGTGCAGCCTGCGACTCCTACTGGACGTCGGTCCCCCCCGAATACTGGACTAAGCGTCACGTGTGGGAATGGCTCCAGTTCTGCTGCGACCAGTACAAGCTGGACGCCAACTGCATCTCCTTCTGCCACTTCAACGTCAGCGGCCTGCAGCTGTGCAGCATGACACAGGAGGAGTTCATCGAGGCGGCCGGCCTCTGCGGGGAGTACCTCTACTTCATCCTGCAAAACATCCGCACACAAGGTCAGCTCAGAGAGTGGCCACCTCCGGGGACTCTCCTGGGTGCTAGGAACAGAAACCTCTCAGTAGCTGGAAGCTCTGGTGTGCTAGTCAGGGGATTTTAGGGGAAACAGAAAAAGCAAATTGAGCACCTTTTTTCTTGCGGTATTAGAGAATTGAACCTAAAGCTACATGCAAGCTAGGCAAGCACTTTACCGCTGATCTACATCCTCAGCTTGAGTACATTTTTTTTAAAAGGAAAACTAAACGCATACACACACACACACACACACACACACACACACACACACACACACACACACACACAGAGGCATTGCCCAGGATTGAGGAGGATAAAAAGAAAAGAATGTGGGGTGTTCATAAAGATTTGCAACCATAAGGGAGGGGGAGGAGCTTCTGGTTCACCTCTCCTTAATCAGAAGGGGGGAAAATTAAATAGACCTATTCCCATCCGTTCCAGAGGAATCCAAATAAATGGCATTTCATTAAAGTACATTCCTGATGAAGTAGCATCAGATGGCCAGCAGGTGGCTCCAGCAGCGCTATTTGCCTCTTTAGCGCCCTCTAAGGGGACAAAGTTGCTGAGCATGTTTTCTCAAACCGGAAAGGTTTTTTTGAGAATGTCTCATTCGAGTCCCGGTGTCATAGATAATAGCCCTAATGTCCTGAGTGGCTAAGTGACTTCCCCAAAGTCACACAGCAAACAGATAATTGACAGATAGTGAGTACAAAGCAAATGGTTTGTACTTTGTAGTGAGTGCTTTGTACTCAGAAGTGAAAGGCTTTACCTGCCTCCATCTCCACAGCCTCTGTCTGCCCACCAGGACGGTGATACACACCTCCACGGGCTGCCCGAGAGGATTTAGTGAAATATTACCTGGCGGAATATGTAAGGATACAAACGCAGTGCATGGCAGCGATTTCCATCATCGTTAATGTCACCGAGAGAAAGAAAACTAAGAAAAGCACATCTCAGCTCAGTTTTAAGAAAGATCTTTCTAAAAGTTGGCACCTTCTCTTGGAAAGCCTACTTCAAGAGACACAGTCTGTAGGAAGCTCCCTGCCAGCAGAGATAATCAAGCTGTCAATAGCCCCTATTTGAAAGGAATACTGTGACAGAGTTTCCTGTTTGAGCAGAAAAATGATCTTCCAGCTCCATGCTTCTTTGACCTCCATTTGCTTGTCCCCCATCATGAGTGCCCAAGGGGAGGAGAGCCAAGGATGGCCGCCTGGGCCTGAGCTAGAGGCAGTAGTCTGTGCTTAGTGTGTGCCTTCCCTGGAAGTGGACAGGTCTGAGAGTGTCACAGCAACTCAGGAATCCATCAGGATCTCCCAAAGGAACTGTCTGGCACAAGAATCCAGGGCCATGGAGAGGAACATGCTCCCTCCTGGAAGAGGGTGCAGCTTGGCCAAGTGTCAAGTCAATCGAGTTTGTTTCCAGGCACCAAGCAGCCCCTGGCAATTGCTATATTAAAAAAAAAAAAAAAAAAAAAACCACCCGGGGTTCCATTAGCTCAGAGCTCCATGCAAAATGAATAAGCTAAAATGGACTATTTTCTAATAGGCCATAGTTGCCTCTTCTTATTCTAAGGAACCCTGGAGCCACTACCAAGGGTGGCACATAAAGCACTCACTAGGCCAGGAGGGCTTCGTGTTGAGCAGTACAAAGTACCCACTCCACCAGCCTGCTCCATCCTGAAATCCCTCCTTCCATGCTCCTCCAGCAGGTCTGCATATGTGATCAGAGCTAACGCAGCCCCATTTTCCCAGGACCTGTTGTTTTCATCTGTCATCCTGGATTAACTATTGTTAGCCCTGCCTTTCACTCTCAAAAGTATCTCCATTTGGACAATAAATTATACTAAGGGTAATTGTTTGGTTTATACCTTGTGCTACCCCATTAGGGTAGGCACAGATTGAACCTAGAGCTAGGGCTCTGGTAGAATAGGACACAGAACAAAGGAGTTTTAACAAGGAGAGGATCTGGAAAGGGCTCGAAGGCCCAGAGAACTATCTGGTTTAGTAGACATTGCAGTAGAATTAAAGGGTCAAAAATATAGGGCTACTGGTCACTGGAAGGAGAGGTCTATGGGAAAGATAGAGGGCAGAAGGTGGCTTCCACAGCATAGGAGAGGAACAGGTCCCCTATCAGTTCCCTCTTCTGTTCTGGTCTGCCCTCTGGGTTGAGTCAGCTGAGGTGGCATGGCTGACCAAACCTAATGAGGCTATGACGCCAGGAATAAACAGTCACAAACATGCCCTGTTCCTATCTCCTTACTAGTAGAAATGTGTCTTCCTGTTGGCCACCAAGTTAGGAAACCAAGGTCGTTTGGTCCATCGTGCTACTTGAAGGCATGGTTTGAAACTCCTACCTCAAGCCAAGCCCACCCCGTTCCACAGAGAAGGGAACCAAGGCCAGCCTTCCAAGTCCTCAGGGAACTCGGCACCCACATAGGGTTTTATGCCTCTTTCGGCCTCTTACACCCATTCTCCCCTGTGACCAGCACATGACAGGCATTTTCATCTCAAAGGATTATAAGTCCATATCAGAAATCATAGACTCAGAGCCAGATGAGAGCTGAGTGGGCGCTTTGTAACATGTTGCCATTGGGAAGAGCCAATGATCCCAGAGACCAACTGACAGGCAAGGCCACGCAGGAGTCAGTGGTCCAGCTGAGCTCACAGCCCAGCCCCCCTGCCCCCAGCCAGGGCTCACTCCCTTGTGCCCACTCAGAAGATCAGACACACTGGGATAGCTGGCCCCTGCCACGCTTTCCAAGTGACCTTTGAGAACAAGGAGATTACCGCTTCTACAGAGTGGCTTCAGGGTGACTCTAGCAGGGCCAGATGGTCTCCAAGTTTCCTTCTGAAATAAAGCCATCCATCAGAGGTGCTCCCCTTCCTCTAATACCTCCTTTCCCGGCCTGGCCAGGGACAAGCAGGGCTGTACAATATGGTTTGTGCCTTTATTTTTCTTTCCCAGGCTACTCCTTTTTCAATGATGCTGAAGAGACCAAGGCCACCATCAAAGACTGTAAGTAATCAAACTCAAGCAGCCCAAAGCTATGCCAGGCTGCTGTTGGGCCCATTGGCTCAAGTGTGCTTGTATTACTCACTAGAAGGTGGATGAACTGGAACAAGCTGAGGCTTGGAGAAGTGGAGAATGTGGTGTGGAAAGAGTGTGGGTGTGGGTCTGCAGGACCACATTTGGGTCTAGGGAATGTCCATCCTCCCCGAGACTCCAGCTCCCTGTCTACAAAAGGCTGGGACACTGCAGGGTCATGGTGAGTTTCAGAAACAATGCACAGGTAGTGCCAGCAGTGCAGATGCTCAAAAAAAACCAGTATCCATTGGCCGTGACACTAATAATTACTGGTACAGGCCTTGCTGTTGATAATGTCTCTGAACAATCTGAGCTCACTAAGTAGGTCAAGTTCATAATCATAAAATGGTGGAGGATTTCCAGTGGCCTCATTGATCCCTGAAGATTTGCCCTTCCTGCTTCACTTTTGAAGATGGAGAAAGTTCAGGAAAAGGAACTTTGGAGCTTTTTTTTTTTTTTTTTTTTTTTGTAGTACTGGAAATTTAATCCAGTGGCATCCTACCTTTGAGCTACACCCCCAGTCCTATTTTATTTTTTTATTTTGAAATAGGGCTTTGCCAAATTACTGAGGCTTCCTGCAAACCTGCAATCTTCCTGTCTCAGACTCCCAACTACTGTGATTACAGGGGTGCACTACCCCACTGGTTCCTTTTTTTAAAGGTTATGATTCTTACTGCTATTAGTTATTAAGTCTCACACAAAGGCCCTGGCCCAGGGGCTAGGAGGAGATAGAGTCCTGGGCAAGGCCTTATTCCATGCAGCCTTCAGCTCAGTTATTTGCAAAGAGGACAAGACACCCATGATTTCCAAGGCCTCTGAGAGATGCAAGCCAGAGGGGAAGACACAGAGGGGCTGTTCCTTATGATTTATTTCTTCTCTCCCTGAAATCATAGTCAATTGAGAAGTCAGGTTGACACATGGTTAAGAAAAGGTTTTTTTGAGGGGGGTTTCATTTATTCCTGGAGCTTTAGCACAATAATAGGCAGGTCCATGACCCACAGACCCCTGACTGCCCTCCTAGGAAAGAGGAAAGTAAAGGTCACAAGGAATGAATGACAAGTGCAGAGGCCCTAGAGGAGGAACAGTCTTGGTCCTGGAGAAAGAACCCAAGAAAGCCAGAGTCTAGCATTAGGTTGTCCAGCACAGTAGCCACCAGCCACATGTGGTCATTTAAATAGTTAAAATTAAAGGATACAAAATGCAGCTGTGTAGTAGCGCTGGCCACATTGTCAGTGCTCAGTAGCCACAGTGGCTGCCATATTGGACCACTCAGATTCCACCATCACCACGTTCTCATGGACAGCATTGGTTGAGCATGGACAGTGCTGGCAGAAGCAGGGGCAGGACCTGAGGCTGAGAGCAGAACAGGGAAGGGTTATGGGCAGTGGGATTTGGATTTCCTTCTGAGTAGAAGCTGCTGAAAGGTTGTGAGCACAGGATCCTGCCTGTGTTTTAACATCGCTAGGGCCACTATAGTTGGGTAAGAAAGGGGCGTAGCCAGGAGGCTGCTGTCCAGGATGGTGATGGTGGTGGCCAGACCAGCAATGGGGAAGAAATGGAGGGAAGATTCTGGAGGGGAAGTGATGGGACAAAGAATACCGGTTAGCATCTCTGGAGCACACACACATGGAGACTGCACTCATGACAGCTGGATGCCTGCGGCTCTGGCCACTGCTCCAGTCAGAGAGGCCTAATTCTAGACTGAACTCGGGGCTCAGATGTTTTCTGAGCCCACCTGGATGCTGTCATGGCCAAGACACCATGGTCTTCCCCCAAGGCCCTTGAGACCTGTTTCTGGCTCTTCCCCAGCCCCAATGACCACGAATTCCCCAAACAGAAACCCTAATGTCAAATTTGATGGGCACAAGAGTAGGTAGGAAGACAGCAGCATGGTAGCTTATACAGTGAGCCCATTCTAAAAAGTCCAGGACATATGGCACAGAGCCTATGGCCCAGGTGATGTTTCATGCTCTCAGATACCCCTGACCCAGAAATGAGAAGCTGCCATTCAATATTGATGCGCAGCCAGAGATCAGCTTGGTACCAGCTGAAGGCGCCAAGTGCCCGCAAGCTGTGAAGCCATCAGAACTGGTCAAAGTGAAGCAACCCAGCCCCTCTCCACTTGTCTCTTC
>PVLC010022342.1:0-26872 GCA_004027655.1 Graphiurus murinus | reverse complement strand
TACCTACACAATCATAACAAGGTCACTCAATGAAGTGAACCTTAGGGGGAGGGAGGGGGAGGGAACGGGAATGGGGAGGGAATCGGGGAAGGGGTCAAGTGAGAATTGTGTGCAAATATGTTGTTAACAATTTGTACTTAACAAAGATGTACGCTATATTGCACGAATTACTACAATAAAAATTAAAAAATTAAAAAAAAAAAAAAGAAATGCTTAGCCAGGCACACTGGCACACACCTGTAATCCCAGTATTTTCAAGGTTGAGAGAAGAGGATCACAGGTTCAAGACCAGCTTCACTGGGTATGGTGCTGCACACTTGTAATTCCAGTACTTGGAAGACTGAGAGAGGAGGATCACAGGTTTGTAGCCAGCCTTGGCAACTTAGTGAGTCCCTCTACAACTTAGTGACTGACACTGTTTCAAAATTAAAAATAAAAAAAAAATAGGGCTGGAGGTTTAGCTGGGAGGTAGAATGCCCCAGTAACCTTCCCTCACCCCCCAATCCCCACAACAAAAGACCAGCCTCAGCAACTTAGTGAGATCCTGTTTCAAAAAAAAAAAATAGTAATAAAATAAAATAGTGCTGGGGATGTAGCTCAGAGGTAGAATACCCCTGGGTTCAAAGAAAAATAAAAGAAAATGTTGCTGAAATAATCCTCAAGATAAACTAATTCAGATTTTTTTAAAATTTATTTTTAGTTATTTTTAATTTAAACCAACCACTTTCTCTAGGTCTTTTCAATGGATTGAGAGTTTTGGATTTTATGTATATATTTTAAATACAGATACTTACAGTTTAAATCATTTATCAATAATTTTCTTGCCTATTTCAGGGATGTTTAACTTTTAAAATGAGGGTGAGCAAAATTAGAGAGCTGCACTTTTTTTGAGTGACATTTTATGCACTATGCATTATTTTTCTTAATTCATTCATTTCTCCCAGTATTACCATGAGAAAGTAATTCCCTTTGAAAAAATGGATATCATAGTTCAGAAGTGTCCCACATTTTGTTGAAGACCACATAGGCAGTGGATTACAGAAAAGAGAGTATGTCTCAAAACCCTGCTCATTACTCTATCTATAAAAGACGTGAGGATGCAGAAGTCTAACATGGACTGGGGAAAAAAGGTGGAATGGAGAGTTTGGAAATCTTTCTTTCCTTTAATTAGTTCCCCAAAGGCAGTTCCTCTACCTCAAGGCAAATCCACAAGATTGACCCTTACCTGACTCCTTTATCCTGAAGTTAATTTAGAAAGATTGGCAGTTTTAGGCTTAAAATTAGCTGGCCACATATTTTAGGATACCTGGCAGCAAAATTAATGCCACTAGTCAAAGATAAAACTAACCTAAAGGAAATTCATGAAAAATTTAAAAATAATGCTCCTAAATACAGAAAGACTTAAAGCACAGCAACAATGACAAATGTTTGTAATCATTTTGCACAGGCTTAAAGCAAAGCTTTCACTGGTAATTATAAATGTATTCCTGAATATTCAGAAAATAAAATATAATAAAACTATTGCATAATATCATTATCTTTAAGCAAATATAAATCTCACCCATAGGCAGCTTTATTCAATCAATTATTCAGTAATTTTTTACTAACCAATTGTTTTGGGTCAATGAGCTAGTCACTGGAAATTTAAAGATGCCTATGATATGGCTTTTAATTTTTTTTTCTTGAAACAGGGTCATGTTAAGTTGCTGAGGCTGGCCTTAGACCTGGGTGTGGCTTCTAATTTTAAGAAACTCATTATACAGATGGAAAAAATGAATGTTATCAAATCCTAATAGTATAATCTGATAAGTGCTTCAATAGTACTGAGGAAATCAGGGAAAACTTCACTACAAAATTACATTTCAGATGGTTATGGATACATGAGTAGATGTTTGTAATATAGAAAATGATTTGAGGAGTTCAAGATTTTGTTTGTTTGCTAAGAAATTTAACATTTCCAAACATATCTTTACATATCATTACCACATCAGTGATGATGATGGTGATGGTAGTGATGATCGCGGCAGTGTTGTTGATGATGGTGGTGATGATGAAGGTGCTGGCGATGATGGTGCTGGTGATGGTGACGATGATGGTGTCTTTGGAACAGAAAATAGTCCTTTCAATTTAGAAGAGGATATACAAAGGGAAGGAAACTCATATTAATAAAAGAGCTATGTCAAGCGGGCATAGTGGCACATGTCTGTAATCATAGTACTAGAGAAGCTGAGACAGGCGAATCCAAAGTCTAAGGCCAGAGTGTGGTAGCTTAGTGAGATCCTGATTAAAAATAAAAAAAGGGTGTGGGTGTAGCTCAGAGGTAGAGTGCCCCTTGGTTCAATTCTCATTACCAAAAATTTTAACAAGAAAGAAAAGAAAAATGCTACATTAAAATTGGAAATTGATCAAAATGCCTATCCTAGTATAAGTACTCCCTAAGGTTAGTACTACCTCTGAAGAAAGGTTACATTTGATTTTCTCAAACCATTAACTCTGGGTTTGTTAGGGCTATTAGGAATGATAAAGGAGGAATCTAGAAGGTGAGGTCTAACATGGCCCAAGGCGATCTAAGAGACCAGGTCACCTCATTACAGATGCAACTATCATGAACATTAAAACTAATCTTACGTTTACAGGCATAGCTTAAATTATCTTTCTGAAAGATAAATAACTGACCTGAACTGAATATAGGGTTAAGAACAGGGGAAAACCCTAAACTCTGAGAGTGGTCTCTGGTCAAAGGCCTTCCCAGTCAATTGGTCTTCCGACCCTCTAACTGTGCCTGGCCTGTGGCACTAGCCTTCTCCCCCTATCCATCCTGTAAGAGTGCTGCCAGAAAGAGCTGGTTGAGTATCACATGATGTCAAAGACTTACCTTGGGCACTTATACTCAAGGGGAAAAGTTGCTCCTGGGGACACAGGTTAAGTAGGACCACTGGAGAGAGATTGATCTGTCAATCAATCTCTCCCTTTTAAAATAGGTAATTACTTATATTTATTGTGATTATTCACATGGTTGGTTTACTGAATATCTTTAATTAGATATGCTTGCCTGGTGTCTTTAACTGCGATAGAGCATAGCAAAAATAAAAGGGACTGGTGTGAAACTTTTAATTGACATTGTAACCAGATCAATTCTTAGATTTTTTTTTTTTTTCGGTACTGGGGATTGAACTCAGGGGCATTCTACCTCCGAGCTATATCCCCAGCCCTATTTTTTATTTATTATTTTGAAACTGGGTCTCACTAAGTTGCAGAGGGCCTCACTAAGTAGCTGAGGCTGGCCGCGAACCCAGATCCTCTGGTCTCAGCCTCTCAAATGCTGGGATTATAAGCATGCACCACCACGCCTGGCTTCAATTCTTAGATTTATAAAAATAAAAATTTGCATTTTTTATTTTGCTTTTGTGTCTGTATATGTGTTTGTGTATATATACATATATATATTTTATATCCATCTTATATCTCCATTCCACAACTCAATTTTACTATAACAAAATATATAGTACAATGTTATCAATTACAATTTGAAAATAATCCAGTAGTATATAAAGATAAGAAAACAGTGACCATCCTTGTGACCTTAAGAATGAGGATGATGATAATGACAGCGGCCATACATGATCACCACAATCCTGAATCCTCCAGGAAGTCAGAGTGTGTCCTTTACAGAGCAAATCATTTCCCAGGACAATTTCTACCCAAAATATGTTAAGTAGATGCTTGTGGATTCCAGATTTATTCATGTTTTTTTTATAATGTTGGGAAAGAACATAGTCTCCTAGTAAGTAAGGGTTTTTCAAATTTTATTATTGTACATTAATCAAATAAATCAATTCAAATATAATTGTATACTTTCCTTTCTGATAGCAGAGACAATTAGTTATTCTCTTCTCTGTCTTCCAATTAGTATAATTTCAGTGCTATCATATTAAATATCACATGACTTCCAATCTTCCTTTTGGCCTGTATTAATGATTTTTATTATTCCTGAGGTTTTTTTGCTTTTTTGTAACATTTTCCTTGTTTTTTCTGTTGAGGAAATTCTAAGTTTTGACTTGACATGAGAGCATGTTATAATGAATCATAGTCATATTGACAAGTGTGTTGGAGTACCTAAGTTGGATGGTTCGGGAATTTTCCATAACTCCAGAGACTGAGATTTGAAAATTCAGATAAGAGGAAAGCAGCTAACTAGGCACAGCTACCACTGAAATTTTAACAATAGTAAAATTACATAGGTATTTGTAACCTAGTTTTTAATTTAAAATTATATTCATCTTTCTACTAAGAGAGAGCAGGCAATATTTGTTTAATGTATTTATAATCATATAGCTGTACCATGCAAAATTATATGATTTCAAAGGGAATAACCTTTCCTTCCTGTTTAAGTAGTTCTGTATAACTGAATTGACAATTGTGCAGTCATACATACACAAAACAACAACGAAATCAGTGTACTTCACCCCAGGAAAGCAGCATTTTGCATCATTTTGCTCTGTGTAGAAAGTATAGGATTTTTTTTTTTTATTACAAAAACTTTTTTGACTTTTCATGAGAGTTTTGGTGTCTCTCTATATTTTTATTGCTATGTAACAAATCTTTGCAAAATTTAATGGCCTAAAATAGGGGGCAGCAAAGTATTTCCTGCAAGACAAATCTAGCCCACAGCCTCTACTTATAGCTAACAGCATAGAATACTTTTGAATTATTGTTATTTTACTTTTATTGGTGCATATTAATTATACATTATGATAGTTTTCATTGCGGTATATTTGTACATAAACCATGCTTATATGTATGTATTTTACTAATACAGAATACAATTTATCAGTTTTACAAACTATGTTGCATGTGTATAAAATTGAAAGTTGAAATAATTTCGAATCATTAAGTAATTGGAATGTGCATTGTTAACTTATATTACACATACATGATGGTCAATTTTTAATGTGAATTTCCAAACTGCATAGGAAAAAAAATGTCTCCAAAGGGTAATTTTGGACAAAATTATTGATTAACTACATGTCATATTGTATATTAAATACATATAAGAAATGATTTATATGAAAAATGAAAGGCATATCTAATGACCATTTTTCTTTCCACTGGAAGTTAAGCTAAAACTAAAGATAGGAGGTAAGACTTGTTTCTGGCTTAAAAATTTGGAAGGCAAAGCAGAGTTCTTGGTTTATATAGATGTTGAATGAGGATGAAAATGAAAGTGGTGAGGTGACTTTTACTCCAAAAGTGTTTCTCAGTGTTTCTCTAATAAAATTTGCAAGGTTTGATAAAATTTCTATGATGTCTTGGTTCATATCAATCTTCTCCTCCAACTTTTGGGATTTAAATGGATCAGGAAGTAAAGAGAATGACAACTTTCAAGATTACAATATTATGCTTAGTCATCGAAATACTTCTAGAAAAAAACTCTGATGAAATTCATGTTAAGTATGTTTTCCAGATACTCTATTTTAAAAAATCCAACTGAGGTTAAATGGAAAAAAATAGTTTGAAAGATTTATAGTGTTGTGAAACTGTCTTTACATGTAGAATCAATATTGCATAGAGGAAAGAAATCAAACTCTTCAACATTGAGATATATATTATTTTTATTTTCATGGCCTAACTAACTAAATATTGTATACAAATCGACTAATGTCATTCTCAAAGGTGATAAAATGTAAATGTTAGTAGGTAATGGATGCATTCCAAATAATCAGCATAAATGCCTCTTTTGGTAGATAGTTATTATAGATGCATATTCTTGCCACTTTAGCTCTCCCCTTCACAGAGATCATCCCTTCTGATCTGGATAAGGAAGGAAACACAATTAACTAAAATAATCTTGTCTAGATCATCATTGAATGAATGTTTTACAGATTTTTTTTAAAAATATGTTTTATGGGAAAGAATTTTAAGCAATAATACAAAATTCTTAAACATTTGGCTCTGCTAACATATTCCCTTAAGTCATTAACTTTCATTTTTTACATATTTCTGTTAACAACAAACTGATTTATGGCTACCAGTCACTATGAACCCAGTACATTTATGTATTTTGTGAGATTTTTCTGTTCTTTAATTCCAAATCAAGTTCTGCTCATACAAGACTTGAAGCAAGAAGAGTTTCTCTAGCCAACACTATAGTTACCTATATCATTTAAAAGTTAAACTACTCTTCCATTTACTTTTTTGTTCATATCTATTCCTACACAGTGGAAATAAAAGAAATTAAACCTACTATAATGTACAAAAGACTTTCTACTGGTTAATATTGTACAGTCATTTCAAAATTAGAATTATATTTCTGTACTGTCATGATTCTAATAAATTAGAACATGTTGCCTTTTAATAGACAAAGATGTATTCAATGAATTCCAACATGGATATTCAAGGAAGAAAAACAAAATGATAAATTTTAATTTGGAATCAGTTGACCCAGACTTGAATGTGCAGGCCTACATTTTCTCTGTCCTTGGACAGAAATTATGCTTCAGAATACTTTTTGTCCATTTAAAATGAAAATGTTAATGCCTATCTTTTGTTATGAGAATTTAGTGTATTTTTTAATGGAAAAAAATTCCATAGTAGGAAAAGTTGAGTGTAAATATTAGTTATTTGCTACTTATATTTATGAAATATCTCATAGTCAAAAGCCCAAGTAAAAATAGTTTTGTTTTGAATAGCTAAATTGAAATGTGCATTGGTCCTACTATTTATGTATTTTGGATAATGTTTTTTTTGTTTTTTGTTTGTGTGTGTGTGTGTGTGTGTGTGTGTGTGTGTGTGTGTCTGTGTCTGTGTGTGTGTCTGTGTGTGTGTTACCAGGGATTGAACTCAGAGGCATTCTACCTCTGCACTACACCCCCAGCCCTATTTTATTTTTTATTTTGAAACACTGTCTTACTAGGTTGAAAAGAGTTTCACTACTTGGTCCTAGAACCTGCAACCCTCCTATTTCAGCTTCCCAAGTACTGGAACTACAAGCATGTGCCACCCCACCTGGCTTTGGACAATGTTTATTACAAATAACTATCAACCTTAAAAACATTTATTTTCTTTTAAAAAAGGCTGTTTTATTTTAATAGTATCTTTGTAAAACAAAGTACAGTTGAACTTAAAAAGTGATAACTGAATTCTATATATGAAGGTGTGATAGGATAATATCAAAAGGATCTAACAGTGCAGTTATAAATTCAAGTGTGATTTCCAAAATAAAAGTAATTCCAGAACATTGGGGCTTGCATCTCTATTAAAATTCTCCAAAAATTTTCAGTCTTTATATGTATATGCATGTGTGTATACATGTGTGCATAATGAACAACTTCCTTTAACCTCAGTGCACTGATTAATCTAGGTGCCATAAAAAGGCTTCATAGAAAATATGAACACATGCTCATTGAATATCCAAAGCCGGGAAGGTGCTGCATGTCTGTAATCTCAGTATATGGGAGGCTAAGACAGAGGATTTCGGGTTTGAGGCCAGTCTCAGAAATTTAGCAAGACATTGTTTCAAAATTTAAAAAATTATAAATAAAAAGGGTTAGGTGTGTGGCTTAGGGCTAGAGGTGTAGATAGGGACTGGAATCAGTCCCCATTACCAAGAAAAAAAGAAAAGAAAGAGAAAAGAAAACCAATTCCATTGTTGGATGAAGTTTAAAGAAAGTTTAAGCAAGTTAGTTTTGTCTTTATTATAGCTTGTTAAATTTTATAAATATTATAGGTCCTTTAGAATCAGATATTTTTGAATTTATTATAAAATATTCAATAAGTAAACTCATGCTTTCATAGCTATAATATGGAATTATTTTAATGGGATAAATATGTACCACAACACATAAACTGTATTAAGATAAATATAGCACATATCTGCATACTACATTTTCATACATGTAATTAAGCTACTTAAAAAATAAAACATGAAAGCTACCTTACAGAAAATATATCAGTTGACCAAGAATCGCAGGGTCTGTCTTCAAAGGTCTCAGTGGAGAGATGGTATTCCTGTGTAAAACTGAAAGACAAGGGAGGAGTCACCTCTGTGAGGCTCTTCTTCATCATAATCTAATACCTGAGAAAATGAAGCTCTACCCATGTTTCAGATTCCTTTCAGGCTATACAATTTTGCTTTGAATTACAACAGGGTTCCTCCACCTATAACTAATGGTTAGAAATATTGTATGATACCAATTTCTGTAAAGACTTGTATTTGCTCCACATTCATTTTATACTTTTTTGATTTGCCACATGACCTCATTATGTGATTTGTTACATAAGAGGAACATTCATATTTCATATATTTAATAACTCAGGAAAAATTATTTTGAAGACTATTTGCAGGTAAAAGGAAGAATATCATTTTTGAATCTTATATATAAGTAATAAACTTATTAACATATTAAAAGCCATTATTAAAAACCAAAAACAAATGAAGCAGTAGTAGCCATCTGTAGGCTAGCAAGAAGACCAGGATTGGAAAGAACCAAGGAGGTTTAAGTGTTAACTGCAATATGTATTCAGCTTTATGAATATTTCTAAAGCAGGTATATTAAATTATTAATGTGTTTATTATAGGTAGCAAGAAATTATTTTCTTTGTATTTATAAAATTTTTGAAAATGAAAACCATTTTGTAATATTATTTTATAAGTAACATTTATGTACTTAATTTCTAATATAATCAGGCACTGTATTAAGCATGTTTTATGTATTATAGAACTTTTAACATTGTTAGACTAGTAGTTTATCCATATTTATTTTACAAGTCTCTCAGCTTGTTTTAGATTAAATATCTTCATGTGACAAAGCTGAAGTTGAGATGAAACTTTGCCTGACCTCTCCTCTCGCATTTCCATTTCCAGAAAGACTGTCAGAATGATGTAACTAAAAGGAAATACCTCATTACAGGGAAAACCCAAAGAACTGGCATGGTACTTAAAAATCACATAGCTTTATCCTGCACAAAATAATTAAAACGTACTTTCTTGTAATGCATAATCATCTTTAAATTAAGTGATATGCATACATAGGATTCAAGTTAAGTGACCTTTCTCTATCATTCTGATTAGCTTAATAAGGTAAGCATATTGGCAAATCGAAGTTATGTTGTTTGAAAAAGGAAAATGTAACAATTAATTAAAATAAATCTGTCTTCTAAAGTTTGTTCCAAAATATAATCACATTCTAATAAAAGTATCTTTAAGATACAGTAGACTTTCCCAAATCATACTTATCTAAGTTTGATAGAAGATATAAATTGTCTTAGTTTAACTTTTTGTTTTTTCAATTTGTATTATTAAGGCTCATTAGAAATGTGTTAATTCATGTAGTAAATTAAGAATGTGATTAATCAGTCACTGATAATTATCTTAAATTCTAAAACTTTAAGATGTTAATTTTTTTAGCATTCTTAGAAATTTTTATAGAAGTTGAAATAGAACCCATATATTCAATTAATATAATTAGGTAAAATGGGCTTAATTCATTTGTTATTACATAAGTTAGATATTTATACCAATTGAATTAAATTTCATATGTATAAAATTATTATTCTACTCAAATGTTATTTTTACTTTATATTTTTCTAGCTTAAAAAGCAATGGCTGAAATCAGAAAAAAAAATCTAAGTAATGTTCATTTACTCAGGAGTTTCTGAAGTGTTCTAGTCTTACAATGTACTTTTGAATTTATATGATCAATAAAAACTGGTTATATTCCTGGATATATTACCAGTCACAACTTCAGAAAGTTATTAATGGGATTATTTTTGTGTGTGGTATTGTAGATTGAAACCAATGGGGTTCTACCACTGGCCACATCCCCAGCCCTTTTTATTTTAAAACAGTCTTGCTAAGTTACAGCATACCACACTGGCCTCAAACCTGCTATCCTCCTCTCTCAGCTACCCAAGTACTAGAATTACAGGCATATACCACTGCACTGCAGCTGGGAAATTTTTTTCAATAGTATTATACACTTAAGTGTTCTATTGGTATTTTTCTTTCCTCTACCTTTATTTATTTATTTTGGCTATTAATTTATAATAAAAAAACAGTTGCAAATTGTAGCTAAAGAATTATATTTTATTTTGATGTTATTCAGATGTAGGGGACAAAGGAAACTGATTTTAACCCTATAATATGAGTTCAATATGAACTAAATTTCAACCTGAGGATTTTTAATATACTTTTATTGCTGCATTGTAACTACACATCATATTGAGGTTAGTGTGATAGAAACATACAGATATATAGCACTTGAGAATTTTCCTCTGGATCCTGCCCTGATCTTAACTCAAAACTCTTCAACTCAAAAATTTTCAGTTATTATATCTTAAAACATTTCTTCTCCTGATTTTAGATAGTTTTGAAACCTCTCAGTCTGTCCTGCATAGTTCTTAACTATTTTTATATAGTTAATCATTTTATTTTTCCATGTTGTCTTTTATTCTCTTGGGTGATTTTCCATTATCATATTCAAAACAAGTTTTCCTCATCTAAAAAACCCAGGCTAAGCTGGGCGTGGTTGTGCACGCTGGTAATACCAGTACTTGGGAGGCTGAGATCAGGGAATCGCAGGTTCGCAGGTGGCCTCCGCTACCTAGTGAGGCCTTCTGCAACATAGTGAAACCCTGTTTCAAAATAAAGCATAAAAAAATAGGGCTGAGGGTGTAGCTCAGAGGTAGAATGCCCCTGGGTTCCATCGCCAGTACTGAAAAATAATAAAAAAAAAAAACCCCAGGCTAACACTTATCTTATTTATTACTGTTTTTTTAAAACTTCAAAGCCCGGCGTGGTGGCGCACGCTTGTAATCCCAGCATTCCGGAGGCTGAGACCAGAGGATCCGGGTTTGCGGACAGCCTCAGCTACCTAGTGAGGCACTCTGCAACTTAGTGAGACTCGGTTTCAAAATAAAGAATAAAAAATAGGGCTGGGGGTATAGCTCGGAGGTAGAATGTCCCTGAGTTCAATCCCCAGTACCGAAAAAAAAAAAAAAAAAACTTCAACTCAATCACTGTGTCTGTTCAAGATATTTCATGTTCCTTATATTCATTTATTCTGGTATATATCAAAGATCAATCCATATAGGCAGCTATTAATGTGACATTCATTAATAGAATGGTTCTTTTTTTTCTTGAAGACTTACATGAATGATGACAGGATTCTCAGCTGACATGGTAAAGATTCTGCATCATTCTTCTCAAATTTTATGTTAATTATAACCTCACTGGTTTCTCAAACACTTGGGAAGTATCTAAGGACAAAAGTTGATGATAGTACTGATCACACTGAAATATATTTTAATTAATTTGTGTGTATATATGTGTGTGTGTGTTTGTGTGTGTGTGTGTGTGTGTGACTGAGGATTGAACCCAGAGGCATTCTACTGCTAAGTTATAACCTCAGATCTTCTTAAATTTTTGTTTTGAAACAGGGTCTCACTAGATTGCTGAGAGTTTGCTGAAGCTGGCCTCCAACCTGATATCCTCTTGTCTTAGCCTTCAAATACTGGGATTACAAGCATGCACCAATATTGGTGAGCTCCTTCTAATAAAATTTGAAATGTGGTGTGTGTGTGTGTGTGTGTGTGTGTGTGTGTGTGTGTGTGTATGTGTGTATGTGTGTGTGTGATTGGAAATCAGCTAAACAGTAAATTCTACTTAGGTTAATTCTGACATTTTGAAAAATGGTTAATACAAGTCAGAAACATTTTGATGTCCAAATCAGAAGATCACAAATTGAAGGGAAATCAAATGATCTACTTTAGTCATTTGAGAACTTAGTAGCAGTGAAAGCCTACCATGATAAGCTTAATAAGAGAAATCATAAATATTACAAAAACTGATAAAACATGTCACTATACATTTATTTGCCTACATTCATTAAAATTCCAAATTATAACTTTATTTGGTAAAAGTTAAATTACTGAAAAGAGAAAGATGGCTTTTGTATTGTGATAATCTTTTCGACTCAGAATCAGGTGTGACATTTTTATATTTGTAACAGAATCTTTACCCAGGTTATTTCTGTATTTTGTTGTAGTTGCTTTTTCACAAGGGAATTCATAGTAATAAGTAGTTGTAAATGATAGCAATTTGTTTTTCTCTTATATTTTTTCCTTTGCAATATGATGAGAGTTTAGATTTTTAACATTCATATGCTCTAATGTATATTGCCAAAATAGAAAATATTGCCCTTGACTAGATGCTGGAAAGATCCAAATATAGGGGATTGGTAGTGGCTTGGAGTAAAATTGAGGGGCATTAAATAAAAATAAAGGGGTGGTAGAAGTACCCAGGGTGCTGAGTATTTTTTTTTCTGAAAAGGGATACTAATCTAATAAATTTGGTTATTTATGTTCTATGCACTTGGAAAAAAAAAGCAGCATAATTTTTGAGCTACTAAGGGTTAATAAATTCTTACTTTGTATATATAATTAATAGTCAAGTTGGAAGTATGAAAGTTAGTCAAAGCATTACAATTACTTCCGCTAGAAATTTTTCTTGACCTATATTAAGGATCTCTTGCTTTTGTACAATAATTAGGCCATTACGGCCACCCAGTTCCCTGACCTAAGTCATATCAAGTGTTTATTCTAACTGAAGCCATGCGTAAGGTATTAACTCAATTGCATTACTAACGTATGATATTGAAGATATGCAAGAAAACATCACTGAAATTGTACAATTAACTATAAATAATTGTCAAAATTTTCAAAAAATAAAAATGATAGAACAGTTTCCCTCTTCATAATTTCTACCCAAAAGGAAATCTATCTGTAAGCATATTTGAAATAATGTTTATTTTGTTAATATGTTCAATATTTGATTATGGAAAGAGGAAATACTCTTTTAATTTTAACTTTTCAAAAGTTTATAATATATTTAAATGTATTCAAGATAGTTCTAAAGAATTTTAAAGGAATTCACATATCTAATTAATCTACATACTTTCCTTACTTTACATCCGAGCCAGCTGAGACAAGGAAGGTATTTACAGAGTTGTTTGTGAATATAATTGGTAATGATGTGAAAAGAAACAAAGAAACTCTTTCCCAGGATATTTAATGAAATGAGCCAAAGCAGACACAACTTCTCTAAAGCAAATGACAAAAACAGCTCTTATCATATTCAACAACAAAAACAAAAAACACGAAACAAAAGTAATTAATTAGAAACATCCATTCACTAAAAGAGTCGAATCAAGTGATATAAAGTATAATTATAATTGTCAAGAAAAGAAAGGGGAAAATTCTATAGGGTACTTTTTGATAATTCTAACCCTTTCATCCAAATTAAAGACATGGAACAAATACTTTCAATAAGCACAATAAATATGAGACAATTAGGTCTAGAAACTAAAGCAATTGAAGCAAAGATTATATACAAAAAATGTGATTTGTGGACCAAAACTAAATAACTCAACCAGGATGAGGAGCATAATAATAATTAGAGAAATAATTCAGGAAATTTCTATTAAAACAACAGATTAGCTGAATCTACAGATCAAATACCATATTACATGTCAGAAGAAAATAATGAAAATTAGATAAGATTGTCAAGAAGGAAATAATTTGAATATTATAATGAGAAATCTCTAGGCATTCAGTGTAGTTTTATATCACAAAAACAAGGATAATATAAAAGTACAATTTCATAAATTACAGCTTATTGTTCTACAAAGAAAAGCATTTTTTTCTTAGGTTCATGATGCTTCAATATGGGAGGATAATGAGAACAAATCTCCCAGGGAGCATAGTAGATAGACAAAACGCAATAACCACATAATGAATGAGACACACAAGTATTCAAATCCAGTTGAAGCAGGGGGCACACACTTGTAATCCCAGCATTTGGGAGGCTGAGACCGGAGGATCAGGGTTTGCAGCCAGCCTGTTACCTAGTGAGGACCTCCACAACTTTAGTGAGACCCTGTTTCAAAATAAAGAATAAAAAATAGGGCTGGGGGTGTACCTCAGAGGTAGAATGTCCCTGAGTTCAATCCCCAGTACTGCAATAAATAAATAAATAAATAAATAAATAAATAAATAAATAAAATAAAATAAAATAAAATCCAGTTGATCAGTGGATGTGGTGGCACTTGCCTGTACTCCCAATATTTGAGAAACTGAGACTGGAGGATTGCAGGTTCAAGACCAGCCTTGGCAATTTAAAAAGACCCTCAGCAAAATATCAAGAACTTCTTCCAAAATAAAAAATTTTAAACATTTTTTAAAAAGAGACTGAGGGTATATCTCAGAGGTAGAAGTCCCCCTGGGTTTAATCCACGTTACCAAATCCATATAATATGTTATATTATGTCATATAATATCATAGTATATTATAATGTGTTGTTGTGTTATGCTATGTTGTGTTGTGCTATGTTATGTTATGTTTTGATGTTATTTGTTATATCTCCTGTTCCTCAATGATGATGAAAGGAGGCCTCCGTGAAAGGTAAAGTCTGTTGAAAAGTTTAAGGTATATCTCTATGTCAGTCAGTAGTTTTTTGGAAGTTGGTGCCCCACAGAATGGGGTTCCTCAGTGACATCTAAGGTCCCTCAAGGCACAGGGCAATGGGGTCAGTGGGTGAGACTTCAGAGATGACCTCAAAGGCTGCAGGACCTGGTCCTGTCTCAGCCTGATCTGTAGGTCTTTGGAAAGACAGCTGACAGAGCAGTTCTGTCCCTCAGTCTTCACTTCTTGATTTCCCAGAGCACTGTGGTCAGAGGTGAGAACTTGGGGCCTTTTCAAGTCTTTTCTGATTGTACCCAAAGCTGTGCAGTCTTAAATATGACTGTGGCTTTCTGGATTGGCAGAATTTTGTTGAAGCTTTTAAAGGTTTCAGTGGAAATCTCATTCTTTAGCTTTCATTTTCAAGGTTTTTTTTTAATTGTAAATCTATTGTTTACACCAATTCTTGTCTATCTCCTCAGACATTCGTGATTTTAAAATATTCAATAAACATTATCCTACCCATACCCCTGAAAGTTATTTAGCACTGAAGAAATTTTAAAATGACACAAGTATTACTGTTTTTAGCATGATTCAGTTGTTTTTCTTGACTAAATATTCACCAAACCTTTAGTTAATTATGGGTTCTGAAGATGTTGATTTTTATGATTTTTACCAGATTTGCATTATATTTGAATAAACTTTCAAGGACCTTACTCCATCATTTTCACTTTCTAGTAGGTTTCTGGCTATACTAAAATTCTCTTTTTAATTTTGTGTGAATTAATGTGTAGCAACACATCTTAATTTGGAAGATATGAACCATTAATTAGCTAACAATACTAGCCTAAAGTTGTTATTTTTTTTTTTATTTTATTTTATTTTTTTGTGATACTAGGGGATGAACTCAGGGGCATTCTACCTCTGAGCTACACCCCCAGCCCTATTTCTTTTTATTCATTATTTTGAAACCAGGGCTCACTAAGTTGCGGAATGCCTCGCTGGGTAGCTGAGATTGGCCGCGAACCCGGATCCTCGGGTCTCAGCCTCCCGAATGCTGGGATTACAAGCGTGCGCCACCACGCCCAGCTTTAAAGCTGTTATTTAAAGAATAAATTTTCTTTCAATATCTATAAGATGAATTCATTTTTACAAGCTAGTTTAAAATCTCAAATTAGTATTTCAATGTTTCCTTTGGGTTATAATTAATATGTTTGCTTCCATATATATATATAATGCAAAACTCTCTTTTCCTGTAACTATCATGTTAAAACTATTATTTATATATCTCATTCATCACTTACAAGGCTTTTTCTAAAATTTGTATGCTCTGAAACAAGTAGACTTTTACTTTAGATAAAATTTACTGATGTATCATTGTACAAAGCTCCCTGACCTTTGTAATGTGGAATGTTAGCAGCATTCTTTAAGAAATACCAACTATTATTTCTGCAAATATTTCAGTATTTTCTATATTGTATTAGTTTCTAGTAGGCTAGCACGTTTTTTTATTCTACATTTGATATTAACACACAGTTAAGTGGCCAAGGTAAGAGCTATGTAAGTCATCTATATTTTTCTTATTTCTTTTTAAAGAGAGTCTTGTCAAATATACACATATGCATTTTTCTAAAATATTTCCCAAAATCTTTCTAAAATGGTTTTATTTAATTTTTTCATGTAATTATTTAGGAAATTATGACTGTACTGAATAAAAACAATTGTATTTCTAATTATTTATTTTATGATAATATTATGCTCACAAAACAAAACGCATCTAGGTAAGTTAAAATATATTCACTGATGAAATAATTCAACAAATCACTAATAACACGTGACATATGGAATTCATGAGAAAATCTACATTTAGTTAAAACAAGTGTTTAAATAAAGTTTCTGGAATGTTATTTCCATTTATAATGTAATTTTTATAAGTTTAATATTAAATAAATTAATCTTTCACATCTTATGCAATTTAAAACCATCTAGTTAGGTCTTTTTTTAATTATTCGTACATTGTAAGCAGACATCTTTGTTAGGTACAAATTGAAAACAACATATGTGCCCACATTTCTCATTTGACCCTTTTCCCCAATTCCCACCCCGCTCCCTTGCCCTCCCTCCCTCTCAAGTTCAATTTAGTGGGTAACCTTGATGTACATTAGGGTGTCCCCCCCCCCCCCCCCCCGTCAATCCCTTTCGGTTAAATCAACTTCTTTGTTTATCGAGGGTCTCTCCTTTTCCATCTGAAGACCCTCTTATGCCCCATCTTCTCCCTAGCATCCGCATATTAGGGAGAACATATGCTTCCTTACTCTTTGTGACTGGCTAATCTCACTTAACATAATGTTATTAGTTCTTTTAATATAAAAAACCAAAGAATTAAAATAAAATTTATGTAGCAAATACTTTATATGAGAATTCACACCCGAAATAATTTCTTATAAGAAAAAGTTTTGCTATAAAATTATTTTTTGAATTATCATGGCTATTATATTCAAATCATGCTCAGATATAGATAACAACAGAATCTAAGATTTCAAAAGTTAAATTGTAATCATGACAAGTTAATTAGCCAAGTGGTAAGCCGATCAGTGAGGTGATAGACTAGAGCAAGAGTTCATTATGTAATGCAAGAAAATGAATGTAAAAACTTGGAACATAATTTGGAAACCATATTAGATATCCATGGCTTAGGTTATTATTGTGTTGTAGATGTGCTAGTGAAATTTTGATGTATTTGAATCAATAACTTTTCCAATGATATGGCTGTTGTCTCCTTTTGTGTGTGTGTGTGTGTTTGTGTGTGTGTATGTTTGTGTGTGTGTGTATGTTTGTGTGTGTGTGTGTCTTTAGAAATACATTGAACTACTTGAAAATAAAAAAAAAAGAAATTCATTCAACAGCTTTGCCAGCTGCTTTACAGGCACTGAGAATAATTTTCTAGTATTCTGTCCTTGGAAGAAAATTCTATTTTATTAAATTTACTTCAATTGCATCATGCTTAAAAAAATGGCTCAAAATCATCACATTGAATGTAAAATTATGTTGTAGGCAGCTTGGTTTGGAATATTTCAAATTTTAGTTAAAAATGTAAACAGGAGGACTTCTTGACAGTTAACCAGTTACTGTTTCCAAAAAAAAAGAAAAATTTTTATGAGCGCTCATGCTAATATGATGGGTATATTATCTATCCTATTATAATATGTACCTAAAATGTATTAATATTTAGATTCAAGGAATTGTGTGATATATGTGGATATGTGTGCATGGATATTCAATAAAACAAATCTCTTTAGCTATTAAAATTATAGATAAAATAATAAGACATATCAATATGTAATATATAACAATATTTATATAGAAATGATAATGAATATATCACTGTCATTTTATTTCAGATACTTCAATATTTATCATGATAACTATGCTAGTTTATTTATTTATTTATGTATTTTTATTTATCAGTTGGTGCATTGTAGTCATACATCTTTGATACGTACAAGCTGATAAAGACATATATGCACACATTTCTCGTTTAACCCCTCCCTCAGTTCCCTCTCCACTCCCTCACCCTCCTTCCTTCTCAAGTTCAGTTTAATAATTGACCTTGATATATTTGTGAAAGTATATCATGTGCATTAGGGTGCCCCCCCCCATCCATCACCTTCAGTTAAGTCAACTACTTTGCTTACCTAGGGTTTCTCCATTTTCATCTGGAGAACCTCTTATTCCCCATCTTCTCCTTAGTATCCGCATATTAGGGAGAACATATATGCTTTTTTACCATTTGTGACTGACTAATCTCACTTAACATAATGTTTTCCAGCTCCTTCCATTTTCTTGCAAATAACATGATTTTTGTTCTTCTTTATGGCTGAGTAAAATTCCATTGTGTACATATCCCATAGTTTTGTAATCCATTCATCTGTCGATGAACATCTTGGCTGCTTCCATAGTTTGGAATTTGTGAAGTATGCAGCTATAAACAGATACACATGTGTCAGTCTGATAGTTTGGTTTCCATTCTTTTGGGTAGATACCCAGCAGTGGTATTGCTGCATCATATGGTAGGTTCATTCCCATTCATCTGAGGATCCTCCATACTGTTTTCCAAAGTGGTTGCACTAGTTTGCAGTCCCACCAACAATGTATTAGGGTTCCCATTTCTCCACACCCTCGCCAGCAGTTGTTGTTGTCCGTGTTTTTTATGATTGCAATTCTGATTGGAGTTAGGTGAAATCTCAAGGTAGTTTTGATTTGCATCTCTCTGATTGCCAATGATGTGGAACATTTCCTCATACATTTATTGGCCATTTGTATTTCTTCTTTTGTGAAGTGTCTATTTAGATCCTTTGCCCATTTTTTGATTAGGTTACTTGTTTTCTTAGCTGTGAGTTTCTTGAGTTCTCTGTATATTCTATATATTAGTCTTCTATCAGAAGAGTAGCTGGCAAAAATTTTCTCCCACTCTGTAGGTTCCCCGTTGAGGTTCTTGATAGTTTCCTTAGCTGCACAGAAGCTCTTCTGTTTAATGCAGTCCCATGTATTGATCGTCCTGAGGGTTGCTTGTACTTTTGGGGTCTTGTTGAGAAAGTTTTTACCTGTGCCTATGTGTTGAAGTGTTGGGCCTATGCCCTCTTCAAGTAGCTGCAGCATCTCTAGCCTGATTTCCAGGTCTTTGATCCACCTTGAGTTGACTTTTGTGCAGGGTGAGAAAGTGGGGTTTATTTCCATTTTCCTGAATATGGTTAACCAGTTTGGTCAACATCATTTGTTAAAGAGGCTATCCTTTTTCCAGTGTATGTTTTTGGCTCCTTTGTCAAAAATCAGTTGACTGTAAGCATGTGGGTCTGTTTCTGAATCTTTTATTCTGCTTCATTGGTCTATGTATCTGTTTTTGTGCCAATACCATGCTGTTTTTTTTTTTTTTTTCTTTTTTTTTTTTTTGGTACTGGGGATTGAACTCAGGGGCATTCTACCTCCGAGCTACACCCCCAGCCCTATTTTTTTATTCTTTATTTTGAAACCGAGTCTCACTAAGTTGCAGAGTGCCTCACTAGGTAGCTGAGGCTGGCCGCGAACCCGGATCCTCCGGTCTCAGCCTCCCGAATGCTGGGATTACAAGCGTGCGCCACCACGCCCGGCCCATGCTGTTTTTATTACTGTGGCTTTGTCGTAAAGTTTGAAGTCAGGTATTGTGACACCTTCTGCATGGTTCTTGTTGCTAAGAACTACTTTGGCTGTTCTGGGCTTTTTGTTGTTCCAAATGAATTTAAGGACTGATTTTTCTATGTCTGTGAGGAGTGACCTTGGTAATTTCATGGGTATTACAATGAATCTGTAGATCAGTTTGGGGAGGATGGCCATTTTGATGATATTTATTCTGCCTATCCAAGAGCATGGAAGATCTTTCTATCTTCTGAGGTCTTCATCAATTTCTTTTTTCAACTTTTTATAGTTTTCCTTATAGAGATCTTTAACCTCTTTGGTTAGGTTTATCCCTAAGTATTTTATTTTTGGGGGGTGCTATTGTGAGTGGAATTATTTTCTGGATTTCTTTTTCAGTGGATTTATGGTTGGCATACAGGAAAGCTTATGGTTTTTTTAAGATTGATTTGGTATCCAGACACTGCTGAATTTGTTGATCAGTTCTCTAAGTTTTTGGTCGACTTTGTTGGGACTTCTAAGTATAGTATCATGTCATCTGCAAAAAGGGATAGTTCTTCTTTCCCTATTTTTACTCCTTTGATTTCCTTCTCTTGCCTTATTACTCTGGGTAAATAAATTTATATCACTGTCATTTTATTTCAGATACTTCAATATTTATCATGATAACTATACTAGTTTATTTATTTTTAATAGTACAATAGTATCTGAAAATGGTTAGTTGTGAGCCCTGGGCAGATTTATTATTTAAGAATCATCAAAATTTTTTTTTACTTTTTAGCATTCTTATAAATAAAAGTTGTGGTTGGTACAATATATATTCCATGATAAGTATTTCTGTGATGCCCATATCATTAATATTTTTAAATTATCAATTAAATAAATAAGTATACTGTAAAAATACTGCTGATGAAATGTGGAACTCTCCCACTCTAGGACTATATAGTACTAAATGAAGTCTATTGTACAATGAAATATTTCTGAATCCAGAGATATCAAGCTTTCTCTCTTAAATATGTCTCTCCACTAATGATTAGGTTGTTTGACATTATTTTATTTTGAAGTTGCTTTATGATTTTGAGGCATCGTAATTTTTAAGATTTCCTTTTTGGGAAGAGTATGGGTGGTACCCTGCTTTATAAATATAAAGAGGAATGGTGTTGGGAATCAGAAAAAAAAGGTAAGCATTTTACATCATAACTTCACAGTCAAATTCTGTATAGTTTAAGTAACATTAATAACTTATTAGCAACCTCTTATGTATAAGTTCTGCTCCAGCATGGAATCTAAACATACATGGTTAGCCCTCACTATTTGTTGATTTTATATTTGCTAATTTATCTACTAGATAAAATTTATTTGTAACCTCAAAGCTCATCTTCTCACCTTTACATACATATATATGTAGCAGTACACAATTTGAGTCCCTGACATACATTTCCAGCTAAAGTCAAACAAGGAAAATTTCTATCTTGTTGTTTCAGCTTTCAGCTCTTATATTACAGACAACTGTTCTTTTCAGCCAACTTAGTTTCACACTCTTCACATTTTTTCTTCTTTTTCATGGTTTTATGTTTTAGAAAACCTAACACAGTGTTGAAGTGCTGTGTATTGTTCCTAAGCAAAAGATAGCGGTGATATGCCAGATGGAGGAAATGCATGCATTAGATAGAAGCTATTTTAAGCAAGAGTTACAGAGCTATTGATCATGGTAATTAATCCACAATAGGTATCTTCAGAAAAAAAAGGGGAGATTTATTGATTTTTAGGTGAAGTCACCCTGTAAATTACTATAGTAACATTTATAGCATGTTTTGAGGTATAAAAGAGATGCAAAAGTGATAAAATTGGATTCATTAATAAAAACTAATAAAAATATGTTACTAAGATATTGAAAAGTAAAACAACCATGAGATTCCAATATACATCTAGTACAATTGATAAATTCTAAATCACTGACAACACCAAGTGCCGGTAGAGACTTGTAGCAATAGGAATTCTCCCTTATCACTGATGAGAATGCAAAGTGGTCCAGCCACTTTGAAAGGCAACTTGACCATTTCTTGAAAAAAAACATGCTTTATACTTACTATAGAATTGAGCAATCACATTCAAAGGTATTAATTCTAATGAGTTAAAAATTTATGTCTGTGAGGAGTGATCTTGGTAATTTCATGGATATTGCATTGAATCTGTAGATCACTTTTGGGAGGATGGCCATTTTGATGATATTTATTCTGCCTATCCAAGAGCATGGTAGATTTTTCCATCTTCTAAGTTCTTCATCAATTTCTTTTTTCAACTTTTTATAGTTTTCCTTATAGAGATCCTTAACCTCTTTTGTTAGATTTATCCCTAAGTATTTTATTTTTGGGCAGTGCTATTGTGAGTAGAATTGTTTTTTGGATTCCTTTTTCAGTGGATTTGTGGTTGGCATACAGGAAAGCTTCTGATTTTTTTAAGATCGATTTTGTATCCAGACACTTTGCTGAATTTGTTGATCAGTTCTCTGAGTTTTTTGTTTGACTTTGTTGGGTCTTCTAAGTATAGTATCATGTCATCTGCAAAAAGGGACAGTTTTAGTTCTTTCCCTATTTTTACCCCTTTGATTTCCTTCTCTCGCCTTATTGCTCTGGCTAGAGTTTCAAGTACTTTATTGAACAGAAGAGGTGATAATGGACATCCTTGTCTTGTTCCTGTTTTTAGTGAGAACTCTCAGTTTTTCTCCATTTAATATGATGCTGGCTGTGGGCCTATTGTATATTGCCTCTATGATGTTGAGGTATGTTCCTTCTATTCCAATTCTCTGTAGTGCTTTTAGCATGAATGGGTGTTGGATCTTGTCAAATGCTTTTTCAGCATCAATTGAGATGATTATGTGATTTTTGTCTTTGATTCTGTTTATGTGGTGAATTACATGGATTGTTTTTTTGTATGTTGAACCAGTCTTGCATCCCTGTGATGAACCTGACTTGTTTATTGTGTATAATTTTCTTGATGTGGTTTTGAATGCACATTGCTAGTATTTTGTTTAGTAGTTTTGCATCGAAGTTCATCAATGATATAGGCCTATAGTTTTCTTTTCTCGAGCTGTCTTTATTTGGCTTTGGTATTAATATGATGTTGGTTTCATAGAGTATGTGTTTGGGAGTGTCCCATTTCTTTCTATTTCATGGAAAATAGTTTGAGGTGATGGAGGGAGGGGAACACCCTAATGCACATGATGTACTTTATATCAGAGTCAATCACTAAACTGAACTTGAGAAGGAGGGAGGGTGAGAGAGTGGGGCAGGAATTGGGGAAGGGTTAAATGAGAAATGTGTGCATGTATGCCTTTTTTAGTTTGTACCTAACAAAGATGTATGATTACAGTGCACAAATTAAAAAAATAAAATAAAACATAAAAAAATTATATTTACAAAAAATCTTGGACACGAATGCTTAGAGCACTTTATTAATAACTCACAATTCTTGGATGCAATTAAGATGTCTTTCTTGACCTCATAGTACCTGTGATACATCAAAAAATGGAATATTACTCAGTGACAAAAATATATTATTTCTCAAGACAAAAAAGGTACATGGAAATCTTAAATATCTATTGCTAAGTGAAAGAAGTTAGTCTGAAAATGTTATCTACTGTATGATATCAATTGCATGCCATTCTAGAAAAGGCAAATAAAGAGAAAGGAATAACTTTCTCATTAACTTTATTATTGGGTATTTTTTAGAGCAATGAAGCTATTCAGTGTGATACAATAAAATTAGATACGTGATGTCATTATACCTTTGCTAAAGTCTTAAAATGTACAACACAAAAGATAAGTCCTCATATAAACTATGGACATATTGGAATGTTTTGTTTTTATTACTTTTTTTCTTTTAAGCCTAAAACTGGAAAAAAATCTAGTAATTTTAAAGAAAGAGGCAAATAAAAAGCACAGGGGACAGTATTGTAGTGAAACTGAAAGTCTGGGAAATGTATGCTTACTTTACTCAGTCTCAGAAAAAATCTAAACCCTTAAATCAGCCCTGGCTGCCTACTACATTTAAATATGGCATAAAAAACCCCAAAAAACTGCTAAGGCATGTTCTGCAGATGAAGAATCTAGGGAAGAGTTTTGGAAACACATACTGTTGTACAGAAAAAATAAAGAATTGGCAGAAGACCAGTTTTACAATGCTGATGTCCATATATGAATGTATTCCTACCAGCCTCACTATTATGCAAGAGTGGAAGGGAATAGAGTGGGATCCAGAGAGAAGCACACTAAGTACTGTGTGTATATGTTTGTATCACATACAATAAAAGTATATTAGTTTCTATTATTAAGAAACTGACTTTTTATTTTTTATAAGGATGGTTACAAATGAACAAACAGCATTGACCAAAACATTGTGTCCAGAGATTCACAGTGTAGAAACATCACCCTGGACTTCCTTCCACTTGGTATAATAGTTTGGTATTGGCTAATTCAGATTTCACTACAACTTTTCACCATAACTATGATAAATAAAGATAATTAACTAAAGTTGCATTACACATAATTTTAACATTACATCATTTGTATATGCCCTTTAAATAACGTACAAAATAGAATGATATCAATCATGCAATGCTGTGTTTAGATCTACACCCAGAAAATCCCCTTACAATTTATATGTTGTCAGGGTCACTGTTACAAGCCAGGTATGATTGCAGGGGAGGTTTTGGTGGTGAGATTCCTAGCAAGAAGACTTATGTTTCATCATCTGGAGGAGAATAGCAGCTTTATTCTATAGGCATGTCTCTTATATAGGGTTCTGGGCAAAATGGTGCAAGTTCATGTCAGCATGATGTGTGCATGTACTACACTTTGCCTGGTCATACTTATATAACTCTATACACATCTGTAGCTGCACAAGATGTGCTCACTTCTGTGGCTATGCAAGATGTGCACACATCTGTGAATGCACGAGATCCCATCTTCACCACCAGCCTGTACTTCCTCTGGACATCCACACTTCACTCTCTATAAGGTGATGCACAACTTCCACCAGAGAACATCACATTGGGCCCAAATACCATGACAACAATAGAGACTACAACAGGTAACTATTAGTTCTCCAGTCACACAGGCAAGGATAGTCAACACCTATATCCAGGGGAGCCCGATGAGTTCTACCAGGTTGTAAGCAGGTCCTTCTGTAAGACCTGAATAGTGTGTATCTCTACATCCATCTCCACTAAGGCTTGCTGTGCCTGCTGCTGGTGGTCTGGGATATATACACATTCTACATGGAGAAGAGCACATGTTTCACCCTAGGCAGCAGTGAGCATATCTAACACTGTTATGTTCTGCTAAACCATTTTTTTGCATCTGGGTGGTTTCTTCAATCAAAAGGGAAAGAGCTCCATCAGATATCTTTAAGACTTTGGCAACATTTTAGGCTAAGGCTTCTGCCTATACCTCTACATGTATAGTGCCTCCCTTGGAACAAACAATTTCTTGGGGCAACATTCCAGAAATTCAATGGACAGAGCAGGGAGAGAGATCATCATAGGCAAGTCCTTCCCTCCTGGGAAGATACAGGTGACATGCTAGTCTTGGAAAAAAATAATGCCCAGAACAGTGGCCACTCCAGGATGATGGTCCTGATTTACCCCATTATTCTGCCAACAGGGCCTGGGCAGCCTACCAGAGCCTGCAGCAATTGAACTTGAGGCTGCTGAGCCTGTCCACCCACCCCCCTCCTCGTCCCTTTTCCCAAGTCTATACCTCCATCACTATAGCCAGGTCATTTTGTCCTATTTGGCATACCTCTAGTTTTTCTTTTGTTTTTTTTTTTGTTTTGTTTTGGCATTCAAATTTTTTTTAATTATTTTTTATTTATATTTTTGGCATGGATTTTTTTATACATTTCTTGAGTACAACAGGGTTACATAGACATTTATGAGATATCAATCATTGTCAGATCACAAACAGCACCACTTCTTCGTTTTACACATATAGACCACATTCTTAACATAGCCTGGTCAAGCAAACTTTCTAGAGTCATAAAGCCATACTCCTTTAAGGTCATATATTTACTTTCTAAGAAGTAGGAGGGTCTTTCATCTATTCATCCTAGGGGCAATCTCCAGACTTCGAGACGCCAGTGTAGCCATAGCAGAAGAGTCAGTATAATTGCTCATATATGCAGATAGCAACTGCCAGGGGGGGTAGGGCCCGGCTGGGCTCCCACAACTCCCCCGTTTTTATTTTAAAATGCAGAAAGGACTGTGCCTGTCTTAGGTCATTTCCTACCAGGTGCTTAATCTTAACCGTCATGGGGTCTCGATGAGTTATTCAACGAGCCCTGTCTTAGGTTGATTTGCCCTGAGAAAATCGAACCCATCATTGACTACCAAGCCCTGTGCGAGGCAGTGCTTGCATTTTTATTCCATGTAAATCTGCTCATAAACTAACATAGGCATTGATCACAATGCGTACAACAAGCAGTAGAATGCATAAACCTAGAATGACTATTGCTGTTGCTACGATAGCTCCTCCTAGCAAGGAGGTAAACGAGGGCCAGGTAGTGACCAAGGCTTGAATCCGATCTACAAATGTCTTAGCTGTTTCTGCCAGGTTAATAGAAGTGGGCTCCGCGTTACATAGATCCAAAATCAAATGTTCAAGTCTGAATTATTTATTCTACTAAAACAATCACATGCCCTATTCTTACAGAGACCAATTGCAATGATACCAAAAGATTTATCTTTAGATTTTTAAAGAAAGATAAATCTTTAGATTTTTAAATAAAGATAAATCTTTAGATTTTAAAAATCTAAAGATAAATTTCCAGAAAATAATTGTGCTGTATCATCACCTAAATTATGTGACACTACTTTGGAAAATAAACTAAATACTATTTTATTTGGAATTGGTATTGCTGACTAAAAAGGAGTATTGTCTTATCTGAAATTATGCCAGTACTAAGAGAAAACATAAGGAGATGCTTCAAGACAGTCATCTGGATAAAGATATTTTATTTTATTTTATTTTATTTTATTTTATTTTATTTTATTTTATTTTTATTGTAGTAATTCGTGCAATATAGCATACATCTTTGTTAAGTACAAATTGTTAACAACATATTTGCACACAATTCTCATTTGACCCCTTCCCCGATTCCCTCCCCATTCCCTCCCCCTCCCTCCCCCTAAGGTTCACTTCAGTGAGTGACCTTGATATGATTGTGTAGGTACATCATGTGCTTTAGGGT
>PVLC010022341.1:0-26873 GCA_004027655.1 Graphiurus murinus | reverse complement strand
TTGTGGTACTGGGGATTGAACTCAGGGGCATTCTACCTCCAAGCTACATCCCCAGCCCTATTTTTTATTCTTTATTTTGAAACCGAGTCTCACTAAGTTGCAGAGTGCCTCACTAGGCAGCTGAGGCTGGCCGCGAACCCGGATCCTCCGGTCTCAGCCTCCCGAATGCTGGGATTACAAGCGTGCGCCACCACGCCCGACTTCCTATTTTATTTTTAAATTTGAAACACGGTCTCATTAGATTGCTGAAGGCCTTCTTAAGTTGCTGAGGCTGGCCACAAACCTCTGATCCTCCTGTCTCAGCCTCCCAGGTACTGGGATTTCAGGCATGTACCACCATGCCTAGCTTCGAATTAACTTTTAAACACTTATTTAATGAGGTCTGATATATATATATATATATATATATATATATATATATATATATATATATATAGTGCTACAATCTTAAGGGTACAGGTTATTGAATTTTTCTTAGCTATACATTTATTTATTTAATTAACTTAATTATTTTTTGTAGTGCTGGTAAATAAACCCAGGAGCATTCTACCTTTGAGCTCCACCCTCAACTCTTATTTTTTATTTGGAAACTAGGTCTCCTTGAGTTTCTGAGAGCCTCACTAAGTTCCTGAGGCTGGCTTCAAACTTGTGATTCTCCTATTTTAGCCTACCAAGTACTGGGATTACAGGCGTACTCCAGTATGACTGACTTTTGGTAGCATTTATGTAGCTGCCACCGAGCTCAGTATGTAGAACAGAAGGCCCTCTTATGTGTCATCTACAAATTGATATTTCCTCCAAACCACAGTAATTATTAGCAGAGTAATTTTGTGTGTTTGAACTTAATGTAAGTAGAATCATCCTTCTGTGTCTAGTTCCTTTTGCTCAACGTTGTATTTCTGAGATTCATCTGTATTGCATACAGACTACTGTAGATCATTCTTCTTGAGATTCCATTATGTGAATGTACCACGGTATAATTATCTATTCCATAATTGTTGAACAATTAAGTAGTTTCTATTTTTGAGAAGTCTAAGGAGTTTTAATGACTCAGGATGCACTGAGGAATCATTGATGATGTTTGAGTAGGGAAATGTGGGTGTTTAAGAATGTTAATCTGGTGACCTTTCCTTTTTTGTAATGAGGAGAACCTGATAACTGGGAGACAGAAGGCTGTGGCAAAAGTGTGAAGTATTGAGAATCTAAATAGGGAATGATGGTAGTGGGATTAAAAAGAAAGAGATAGAAGAAATACCTTGAAGAGCCAGACATGGTATATACCTGTAATCCCAGGTATTTAGGATGCTGAGGCAAATGACAAGTTTAAAGACAGCCCGGGCATTTAGCAAGACCCTATCTAAAATAAAAAATAAGCTGTGCATGATGGCACATGCCTATAATCCAATCAGTATATGAAGATTGCAGGTTCAAGGCCAGTGTGTGGTAACTTAGTGAGACCCTGTTTCAAAATAACAAATAAAATAGCAGTCTCACTTTTGGATGTGTGTGTGTGTGTGTGTGTTAAAATCCTGATATTAAAGATATATTTACCCCCCCCCCAAAACAAAACAAAACAGTGCTGGGGGTATAGCTCTGAGGTAGAACACCCATGGCTTCAGTCTCTGGAGACACACACACACACACACACACACACACACACACACACACGAGGGCTGGGAGTATAGCTTAGTGGTAGAATGCCCTTGGGGTCAATCCCCAGACCCACCCCCCAAAAATAAAAATAAATAAATAGGGCTGGGGATATAGTTCTCGTAAAGGGTTCCTGGGTTCAATTTCCAATACTGGGCAGGGAGAACCTCAAAGAAAGAATGGAAAGGTTTGATGGCAAGTGGGCTTTTAGGAAACAGTGGAGAAAAAGAACAGTTATGGGAAACTCCTAGGGCTAATACACGGGTGATTGAGAATTGTGGTGCCAGCCGGGCGTGGTGGCGCATGCTTGTAATCCCAGCATTCGGGAGGCTGAGACCGGAGGATCCGGGTTCGCGGCCAGCCTCAGCTACCTAGTGAGGCCTTCTGCAACTTAGTGAGACTCGGTTTCAAAATAAAGAATAAAAAATAGGGCTGGGGGTATAGCTAGGAGGTAGAATGCCCCTGAGTTCAATCCCTAGTACCGGAAAAAAAAAAAAAAAAAAACCAAAAAAACCCAAAACAACAACAAAAAAGAATTGTGGTGCCATTAACAGAAATTAATCAGATTAGTTAACAGAACTATTTTGATGTCTTATTACACATTGACTAGTGTGTAAGGCACCAAATGGAAGTATCCAGTGGGAGTTATCTAGCTAGAGTTAAAAATACTGGATTGGAGCTGAGGAAAAGAGGTCCAGTAGAGATTTGGGAATATGTACATAGAGTTGATAATTGAAGCTACTAATTCTGGATTTGGAGGTCACTGATGGTTATGGAATTATTTCGACTGATAATTGAAGTATTAATTGGAGTAAGTAGTTGAAGAATTTAGTTAAAAAGAAATCAGTATATATTCTAATTCTTCAGGAATAACTTAGGTTGTAGCAGAGGGTGATAATTTAAAGATCATTTTGGGTTGGGCTTGGTGGCCCTCCCCTATAATCTCAGTATGTGGGAGGATGAGACAGGAGGATCACAGGTTGGAAGCCAGCCTTAGTAACTTATCGAGGCCCCCAGCAACTTAGTGAGACCCTGTTTCAAAATAAAAAATAAAATAGGGCTGGGGGTGTAACTCAGAGGTGGTAGAATGTCCCTGGGTTCCATTTCTAGTTAACACACAGAAAGAAAGAAAGAGAGAGAGAGGGAGAGAGAGAGAGAGAGAGAGAAAGAAAAAAAGAAAAGAAGGAAAGGAGGGAGGAAGGAGGAAGGAGATCAGTTTGGGGAGCTGGAGGAAGACAGCTGTATGAAGAGTGAAAATGTAGAAGCAAAGGTATGAGGTGAGACCCTGAGGGGGAGTGGATTACAGAAAATTCCAAGACAGAACTTGGGAAAGTATCCACAATTTGGACAAAGGAGGAGTTTGAGACTGAAGGAGCAACCAGAGATGATAGTAGAATCATGTTTCAAGAATCATATGAGCCAGGCATGGTGGTGCACACTTGTAATCCTGGTAGTTGGGAGGCTGAGGCAGTAGGTTCATAGGTCACGGCCAGCCTCAGCTACTTAGTGAGGCCCTCTGCAACTTAATGAGACTGTTTAAAAAAAAAAAAAAATAGGACCGAGAGTGTAGCCAGAGGTAGACGGCCCCACAAGGTAGTTCAAATGTCATTGTCAAAGAGAGATTAAGGACTTGGGTGGTAGGTTATAGGATTTGGTACATAGAATTTTCTTTACTTCTTTTCTTTTTCCTTATGGTCTTTAAGAGAGCAATTGAGAGCCCAGAATGCATGGAGGCTTACTGAGTGGGTTGGAAGAATATGGAAGCAATGAATGTAGGAATTGTATTAAGAAGTTTAGTTTAAGAAAGAAGAGCAACTCAAGAGAGAGAAAAAGGAAGAACAACTCTTCTTCCAAAATTGGAGGCAAGAAGTAACAGATGGACGAAGATATAGCATTTTGAAGCTGTAAAGAAGATTACAGGTGGAGAAGGTATGATCTAAGAGAATTTTGTGGAATTGAATATTTGATAGGAATAAGGATTTAAATATGAAATTGACTTAGATTAGTTAATGAGATGGAGAGTTGTATTTAAAATAAATCTGTTGTGGAAGATTTCAGGGCTTTCTGGTGGTGCTCAGTACCCTGTGTGTGGGTGTGGAGAAAACATGATGAGGATTGTCTATCTTTGGGGAGATGCATAGTGAGTCTAATAGAAGGACATGATATTCTGGAATGGTTGATGGACAGGTTTAAATTATGTAGGGAACAATTGAAGCTAAATGGTGGTAAGTTAGGCATGGTGGTGCAAGCCTGTAATCCTCATACTTAGGAGGCTGAGACTGGAGAATCGCAGGTTCCAGGCCAGCTATAGTAACTTAGTGAGACTCTGTTTCAAAATTAAAAAAGGGGCTGGGGGTATAACTCAAAGGTTGAATGGTTTTAGGTTCAATCCCCAGTACCACACAAAAGAGTTTGAAGGTAAATGGTGATACAAGAGTAGGTGTATAGCTGGACTTGGTGGTGCAAGCCTGTAATCCCAGTACTTTGGAGGCTGAGACAGGAGGATTGCAGGTTTGAAGCCAACCTTAGGAAATTAATGAGGCTCTCAGTAACTTAGCCAGATCCTTTTTTCAAATAAAAAATAAAGTAGGGCTGGGTGTGTAGCTCAGAGGTAGAATGCCCCTGGGTTCAATCCCAGCAGCATCATCACCAAAAAAAGAAAAAAAAAAAAGGTGTATAACTAGAATATAACATAGTGGTGGTTTTTTAATAAAAGTGGTCTCTAGCTGGGTGTGGTGGTGTACACCTGCACTCCCAGTACCTGTGAGGCTGAGACAGGATCACAAGTTCAGTGTAGCCTCAGGCAAGTATTGAGATTCTCATCAACCTAGTGAGACCCGGTTTAAAAAAAATAGTGCTGGAAGTGTAGCCTTGAAGGTGGGATGCCTCCTGGTTCAATCCTCAGTACCACTAAAGGAAAAAAAGGGGGGGAAGTACTCTGAAGTTACAGCACTTTCCAATTGATGGCTTGTTTTTCAGTATGTATTTATGACTAGCTGAAGTTCACATGCTGATTTTAGAAGCTGAGGAAGGTCAGGATATAGAAAGTTCTTCAGCATTATGTTGAAGTCATTGAGAATAATGGCTGAATATGAGACAAAACAATTGAAGTCATTGGGGAAAAAAGAGTACTCTGAAGTTTGGTAGATGTTGCAGAAGGAATAGTGTAAGTGAACCATTCAAACTGCAAAGCAGTTTTTGGTGGTAGTGTAACAGTGGGAGTGGCCTGGGGAGCTAGAAACAGTAAGACCTTTATCAAGCTGAAGGTGTAGGAGAATGATAGTGCTAAGACATGAGATAAGCAGGTTTTCCAGGAAAAGCCAAGTTTGAGATGGGAGGAAATGGTAACAACAATCCAGGCAACAGGTGATAAAAAACCCAAATTGTTTTTGTGGCATGGGGTTTGAGAGAAATAGATTTGTTATGTAGATTTACTAGTTCTTTCAGTCTCTTTATAAAATATACCTGCAGAATCAACTATTCATATGTAATGTACCAATATAAATTCAGCACTCTGCCACTGAGCTACATCCCTAGCCCTTTTTTTATTTTGAGACAGGATCTCTAAGTTGCCCATGATGGCCTCTAACTTGTGATCCTCCTGCCTCAGCCTGCTGAGTTGCTGGGATCAGCAGGCATGTGCCACTGGACCCAGCTTTTTTTTTTTTTTAATCTTGAACATTATAACTGTAGCATTTGAATCCTTCATCTGCCACATTTACCTTCATTGATGATATTTGAGACCTAGATCAGGCATCTTTGGCTTACATTTTTGTTCCCAAACTTTAACTTGTCTAGTTCTATAATAGTGTTCATTTTGGTCAAATTTTGTCTTGTACTATTAAAGACTTGACTCTCCAGTGTGTAACTGTGCCTGGTTGTAGTCCCAGCAATTAACATTTTTAAACCATTAAGAGACCAAAGCTGTATGATCCAGGTATAATTTACATTTATATTTCTCATATCCTCTGAGGAAAGAATACTTTCCTATCTTCTGTGTTCTGATCAGAGTTGTTTTTTTTTTTTGCGGTACCTCAGGGGCATTCTATCTCTGAGCTATACCCCCAGCCCTATTTTTTATTCTTTATTTTGAAACCGGGTCTCACTAAGTTGCAGAGTGCCTCACTAGGTAGCTGAAGCTGGCCGCAAACCCGGATCCTCCGGTCTCAGCCTCCCGAATGCTGGGATTACAAGCGTGCGCCACTGGGAGTTTTTGATATTGTCTCTCAGGGGAGAAAGAGAGAGAGAGAGAGAGAGAGAGAGAGACAGACAGACAGACAGACAGTCAGAGACAGAAATGAGAACACACATATGTAAGGCTGAATCATGACCTGGCAGAGAGAAAAATATGACAAGGCATAAAATACATAGTATTGGTGTTCCGTCCTAGTGTAGCTTTGCTTTAGGAGTCCAGCATCTAGTCCTGGGCATTCACTTTTTTTTTCTTCTTTTTTATCTTCTTCATCTAAGAAGACCCAAAGTTTGAAGGCCCAGGGAAGTCACTTTGCTCAACTCAAAACTTTTTTTTTTTGCGGTATTGGGGATGGAACCTGGGGGCATTCTACCTCTGAGCTACACCCCTAGCCCTAGTTTTTTTATTCTTTATTTTGAAACAGGATCTCACTAAGTTGCAGAGAGCCTCACGAAGTCCTTGAGGCTGGCCAGGAACCCAGATCCTCCAGTCTCAGCCTCCCAAATGCTGGGATTACAAGCATGCGCCACCACGCCCGGCCAAAACTTTTTTTTTTTTGTGTGTGTGTGTGTGTGGCACTGGGGATTGAACCCAGGGGGGACTCTTAACTCTGAGCTACACCCCTAGCTATATTTTGTTTTTACTTTGAAACAGAGTCTTGCTAGGTTGATGAGAGTCTCAGTACTTGCTAAGGCTGTCTTTAAAACTCTGATTCTCCTGTTTCAGCATCCCAAGTACTAGGATTACAACGGGGTGTGCCACCACACCCAACTCTCAGAAAACTGTGTGTGTATGTGTGTTGCTGGGGATTGAAGCCAGGGCCTTGCACATCCTAGGCAAGCACTCTACCACTGAGCTACATTCTCATCCCCCTCAACTCACACAACTTGGCTGTGACACATACAGCAGCCTTGCCTGCTGTGGTCTAGTATTGTTCCCAGGACCTGTGGAGTTGGAGATATGTTCTGAATATTTGGGTGGATTGTGTGGGTTAGATTAATTACATCTTAAGGTGTTGGGAAGGATTATTTTAGAAATAGGTATGTTTTAAGTGACAACTATATTAATTTGATGTAGATAATTGACTACACAAGATGGGGTTGGATGCCTGAAAATCTAGGTTGGAGTAGTCTTCCTTGTCAATTTGAGAAGAACCAGTATTCAAGGGTTTAGAATGAAATGCTTACTTGGTTCTGCAAGGTCCTGTTTATGTGTGTGTAGGTGTGTGTATGGATACATAGTTTGGTTAAGAGGAATTGTTCATTTGGTTAGGTTATATAATTAGTTTTTAGGGAAATTGGCCTGGTAGTTTTGAGTGAGTCAAATGAATTGTAAAAAAATTATTTAGAAAGATTATGGTCAGATTATTGGGGGCATGTTTAGGAAATGGATTTTTCAGTGACTGTTGGCCTTTCTGGATTAGTTTCACAAAATTTAAGGGCAGTCTGCGTCAAATTTGTGTTAAGCTGCAAAGTGTTCACTTTGAGGGAGTGAGAGAGCTGGCCAGAAAAATGCAGTGTATGAGAAAGTTATTTATGAATTGATTTGGAAGGAGCTGATAAAAATTATGAAAGTTAGTTTTGGAGAGATTTTTGAATAGCTAAGTGGGGGATATTGTGGAAGAGATTTATGAAGCTTATTAGTATTAGGAAAGTAAATTTCAAGAGTAGAATGGAAAGTTGGTTTAGAGAAGAATTTTCTTTAGGGAGAAATACAGCTTGTATTAAAAACAGGCAAGGGTAAGCTAAAATGAGTAAATAAAGGTATGGAGAAGTAAGTGTAAGAGGAAGGATTAAGTTACTCAAAGCCTTTTATAGTAAGGCTCTGTGACTACAAGGCTCTGTTCTGGGGTGTTTGTGTCGGATACTGTAGCTTTTGATGACTTTTACCTAGCATAATTAAGGGTCGTAGTTTCCTTAAGCCCGTGGGCTTTCGGAGCCTGCGGGCTCAGACTGCCGGGCAGGACTTGGCAGGCCGGCGGGTGGCGCAGTGTGGGCCGAGCCCGCCGAGCCGAGCCTGGGGCCTCCGGCGCCGGAGCCGAGTCCCGCTCGAGTCGCGCTCGCAGGCCATCGGAAACGTTGTGCGAAGCAAGCAGGCCGGGCGGCGCGGGAGGAGGGCCCGCACGCCCCCCACCGACGGCTCCCTTTTGTTGTGTGGGAGCGGAGCTGGAGCGGAGCGTGCGCGCAGGCGTGTGCGGTGCGGGCGGCGGCGGCGGCGCAGCGCGAGGACACTGGGGCTTCCGGGTCTGCCTGGCCGCACTGGGAGCTCTATGGTGGCGCCCCTCCGCACACTCCTCTCCCCAGCCTGCTTTTGCAGATCTTCTGTTGGACCGCATCGGTGTAGGGTCTCCGAAAAGGTCATGCCTTGTAACTTGGTCTACTAGTGCTTTTTTACTTACAGTCAAGAACAGAAAAATGTTTGCCACTGTTCTTTATGTTGACTATGCTACTAAAACTTGTATATTTAGTGGTAAGAACAGTCCTAGGGCCTTTCCAGAATTAGATTATAGGCCACACTTTTGCTCTCCAGACTTTGTGAAATACTTCTTACAGTGTGTGTGTGTGGTATACTAACAGCTAAAGTTAGGAAATGCAGTTGAAACTCTTTCCCATAGCTTGAATTTTAAAAGCTTTTTAAAAATTTTACATAATAATTATGACTTGTTTAGTGTGCATATAGAATTTTGCAAAATTGAGCATGTTGTGATTTAGAAAGACTTTATTAATTTGATAGAAAGCAGTGGTAAAGGCACCACACATTTTTGAAATTTCAAGCATGTTAAATGTTGCTATAAATAAAATCCTATTCAGATTTTTAGATTTAATAAATCTAAAAATATGTTTGCAGTTGTCTTTTGGTTATAGGAGGTAGTCCTGGGTTTCTTTGTGCTCTTTTCTGGGCAGATTTTTAGTATTGTCAGCATGATATGGTTGTAGAACCTTAACCTGAGTGAATAATTTGCTTGAGATTACCAGTCTGTTTTGCAGCTGGGAATAGACTCTGGGTCTCTTATTCCCAGTCTGGTGACCTATCCAAGAATAGACTAATGAAACTGGGTATTTGTCTGTTTGGAGGAAAATATCGCCAAGTTGGTTTTATACTGTGTATTAAGGAGCTAAACAGTGAGTGTAGGAATGTTTAATTTTAAATATAATATCTCTGCACTGGATTTCTTTGGCCTTTATTTAAAAACATAAAGGACTTGAGGATATTCCTTAGTGTTACTTTAAGTAGGATTTGTACCATATTTACATTCGATTAAAATAGATGCTTATGGTATTTAACTGTGGGTGGATGTGTTTTTCATGTGGGTATTCTCAGTGGTTAGAGAATAGCAAATGATTGAGAATGTTTAGCCTCCTTGAAAATGCTAGGGAGAAGAGAAATTATGTTAATTTCATTAATCTGTTTAAAACCTTTGAACCTCTTCTTGAGGATGCTTAATTAGCAAGGTACAGATAGAATAACTGATTGTTCCCCCTAGTTTTATATACGGTTATTTCTCATCATTACTACATTGGCCACATGCAGGAATATTTGGTTAACTTTTTTTTTTAAGTCGGCCTCATACAAAAGAGTTGTCTTTTTGTAGTATCTGAGTTGCAATTGGACCTTTTTGTTCTGTTAAACATTCCTACTCTTTATTATGCCTTTCCTCCTGTATCACAAAACAGAAAGTTTTCCTTCCCATCGTGTGTGTGAGTGTGTGTGTGTGTGTGTGTGTGTGTGTGTGTGTGAGAGAGAGAGAGAGAGAGAGAGAGAGAGAGAGAGAGAGAGAGAGAGAGATATCGAGAGGCATCGAGAGGCAGGTGGTTGAATCCAGGGGCTTTCTACTTCTGAGCTACATCTTTTATTTTCAAACAGGGTCTCACTAAGTTGCTGAGGCAGGCTGCAAACCTGTGATCCTCCTGTCTCAGCCTCCCAAGTATTGGAATTATAGGCATGTGCCACCATGCCTGGCTCTTATTACTTTTTTTTTCTTTCATTTTTGTGGTACTGGGGATTGAACCCAGGGGCACTTTACCTCCGAGCTACATCTCCAGCCCTATTTTATTTTTATTTTTGAAAGAGTCACTAGGTTGATGAGAGTCTCATTACTTGCAGAGGCTAGCTTTGAACCTGTGATCCTCAGTCTCAGCCTCCCAAGTACGGGGTTCCTTCTCATCTTGATTTTTTAATCTAATACTATGATTCTCAAATCAGAGATGATTTTGTCAATGTCTGAATACATTTTTGATTGTTTTGCCAGGAGACTCTGGCTTCTGATGGATGCATGCTAAACACCTATGGTACACAAGACAGCCTCTGTAAGAAAGAAATTATCTAGTGCAAAATGTCAGTAATGCCAGTGTTGAGAAATCCTGATCTAATATATTGAGAATAACATTATTCCAAATAATTTAAACCTGAGAGTTATTTATAATGTAATTGTATCTCTATATCACATGTTATGAATCTTTTTCTAAAGGTATCATTAGAAGGATCATGGATCAATGATTATGAAGTATATTAGAACACAGGATTTTGGAAGATTAACAAGTGTAATTCCTTCAGTTTGTAGTTGAGGAAACTGAGTTTCAGAGAGATTGTGACTGACAGGGTTTCACAGATAATGCAGAGCTTGTCTTTTGTTATTTCAATGATTTAGTTTTAATTTTCTTAGTTAAAATTAATTGTAATCATGTTACTGAGGGAAGAGTATTATATGATCTATGTGTGATGCACAGTTAAGTTTAATCAAATTAAAAACTTTAAATAATTGCATTGTGATAAGTATTCTTTTTGGTAATTTTCAGTGAGACAGTGTCTCACTAAGTTGCACAGGCTGGCTTAGAATTTGCCTCTTGCCTCAGCCTCCCAAGTAGCTGGAATTTCAGGAGTGTGCCACTGCACTCAACTTTTTGCTCACTTTCTTTTTCTTTCTTTCTTTTTTTTTTTTTTTTGTGGTACTGGGGATTGAACTGAGGGGCATTCTACTTCTGAGCTACACTCCCAGTCCTATTTTTTATTCTTTATTTTGAAACAGGGTCTCACTAAGTTGCAGAGGACCTCACTAAATTGCTGAGGCTGGGTGCGAACCTGTGATCCTCCTGTCTCAGCCTCCCAAGTACTGGGATTACAAGCGTGCACCACCACGCCCATCTTTTTTTGCTCACTTTCTTTTTTTTTTTTTTGCGGTACTGGGGATTGAACTCAGAGGCATTCTACCTCCGAGCTATACCCCCAGCCCTATTTTTTATTCTTTATTTTGAAACCGAGTCTCACTAAGTTGTGGAGTGCCTCACTAGGTAGCTGAGGCTGGCTGCGAACCCGGATCCTCTGGTCTCAGCCTCCCGAATGCTGGGATTACAAGCCTGCGCCACCACGCCTGGCTTTTTTGCTCACTTTCTAATCAGAATATTTGTTGTTTGTACCATTGAGGATTTTTGTTGTTGTTGTTGTTTTTGTTTGATGGTACTGGAGATTAAACTCAGTAGCACACTGCCACTGAGCTACATCTCCAGCATTTATTTGTTTGTTTATTGTGGTAATGAAGATTGAACCCAGGAGCATTCTACAACTCTGAGCTAAGCCCCCAGCCATTTACTTATTTATTTATTTAATCTTTTAATTCTTAATTAAAAATTTTTTTTTAGTGCTGGGAATTGAACTCAGGTTTTCAACTTCTTAAACTAGATCCCTAGCCCCATTTTATTTTTGTCTTGAAACAGGGCTCGCTAATTGCTGAGGGTCTCACCTAAGTTGCTGAGACTGGCTTGGAATCTGCCATCCTCCTACATGTATATGCCATCATGCCCTGCCCTATTTGTTTTGAAGCAGGTTGCTGAGAGTCTTGCTACATTGCTGAGGCTGTCCTTGAACCTTTGATCTTCCTGTCTCAGCCTCCCAGGTACTGGGATTACAGGTGTACACCACCATACCTACCATGCCAAGCTTGGGCTTTTTTTTTGTTTTGTTTTGAAACAGGCTCTCTCTAGGTTGCTGAGAGTCTTGCTATCTTGCTAGGTTGCTGAGGCTGTTCTCAAACCTGTGATCCTCCTGTCTCAGCCTCCCAAGTTCTGGGATTATAGGCATGTGCCACATGCCTGGCTCTTTTTTCTTTGTGGTACTGGGGATTGAACCAAAGGTCATTCCATCTCTGAGCTTCACCCCAACCCTTTTTATTTTTTGGTTTCTGGAAACAATCTCAAAAACAGGGTCTCGTTAGGTGCTGAGAGTCTCCCTACATTGCTCAGGCTGTCCTTAATCCTCAGATTCTCCTGTCTTAGCCTTTATTCTGTATTTTGAGACAGGGTCTCTCAAATTTGCTGAGGCTCAAATTTGTGATCCTGCTTTCTCAGCCTCCTGAGTTCCTAGAATTACAGATTTGTGCCAACTGCAATGCCTGCTATTGAGTCTTGAGAGTTCTTTATATAGTGTGGATGTAAGATTTTTGTCAGATAATATGGTTTGTAAATATTTTCTCCTAGTCTATGTATTATTTTTATCTTAACATAGTCTTGCAGGCAAACATTTTTAGTTTTGATGGTAAGCTTATTTTCTTTTATGGGGCATGCTTTTGGTGCCAGGTCCAACAACCCTTTGCTTAGATTCTAGAATTCTCCTGTGTCATCTGCTACAAATTCTCTGGATGTATATTTCACATTTAAGTTGCTGAGGCTGGCCTCAAACCTGCAATCTTCCTGTCTCAGCCTTCCCAGGTGCTGGAATTACAGGCATGTGCCACCACACCTGGCTTTGTGTCTTCGCTTCTTTATAGTGTCTTTGAAGTCTTCAAAGCACAGTAGTTAACATTTTTTTCTTATAAAAAATACTTTTTATTTTGAGATAGGGTTTCCCTAAATTCCTCTGTAGGCCTCAAATTTGTGATCCTCTTGCCTCAGCCTCTAGAGTCAGTGAGATTACAAGCAAGTGCCATCATGCCCAACTCCTTTGTGTTTTTATGAGTGATGATGTAAGTATAATCATGTGGTAGTTGTCCTTCAGTAAAGGATTTCACTTAAAATGTTGTTCTCAAGGTTCATCCTTGTTGAAGTTCCTTTTTCAATGCTAATAGTATCTCATTCTATGTACATCCTATACTTTATCCATTCATCAGTTGATGGGCATTTAGTTGTTTCTACATTTTGGCTTTTTTGAATAATGCTGTAGTGGACATGGGATCAAATGTCGCCTTGAGGACTTAATTTCAGTTCTTTGGGATAAATATCAGAAGTGGAATTATGAGGAACCTTCATAAACTTCCACAGTGGCTGTACCGTTTTATATTCCCATCAGCAGTGCATAGAATACCAGTTTCTCCATATGCTTACTAACATTTGTTATTTTACTTTTTTTTTTTTGCGGTACTGGGGATTGAACTCAGGCATTCTACCTTCAAGCTACACCCCCAGCCCTATTTTTTATTCTTTATTTTTAAACAGGGTCTCACTAAGTTGCGGAAGGCTTCATTAGGTAGCTGAGGCTGGCCTCGAACCTGGATCCTCTGATCTCAGCCTCCCAAATGCTGGGATTACAAGTGTGCGCCACCACGCCTGGCTATTTTACTTTTTTTTTTTTTTGTTAATGTGTATTGTAATAGAGGTGAGGTGATAACTCTCTGTGGTTTTTGATTTACATTTCCTTAATTAGGGATGTCGGGCAGATTCATATACTTGTTGGCTATTCCTTTGTTGCCTTTGGAGAAATGTCTAGTTAGGTCCTTTGCCTTTTTTTTCTCTCTCAGTGCTGGGGGTTGAACCAAGGGCCTATGACTTGTTAAGCACTCATCTGCCACTGAACCACACTTCCAGCCTGCCCATTTTTAAAGCAGGTTACAGTATTTTTTTTAAATTTTCAATTTCAATTTTTTTTTTTATTATTGAGTTGCAGGAATTTCTTAGATTTTGGGTATTAGTTTCTTCTTTTTTTTTTTTTTTGCGGTACTGGGAATTGAACTCAGGGGCATTCTACCTCCGAGCTATACCCCCAACCCTATTTTTTATTCTTTATTTTAAAACAGGGTCTCACTAAGTTGCAGAGGGCCTCACTAAGTAGCCGAGGCTGGCCACGAACCTGGATCCTGTGGTCTCAGCCTCCCAAATGCTGGGATTACAAGCCTGCGCTGCCACACCCGGCTGGGTATTAGCTTCTTAACAGATGTGATTTGCACACAATTTTCCCCATTCCATAGGTTGTTCTTTCAGTCTAGATGTTTTTGATTCTTTGTTTTGCAGGAGTCTTTTTTCTTTTCTTTTCTTTCTTTTTTTTTGTGGTAATAGGGATCGAACCCAGAGGCATTCTACCTTCAAGCTACACCTCCAGCCTGCTTTTTTATTCTTTATTTTGAAACAGGGTCTCACTAAGTTGTAGAGGGCCTCAACTAGTAGTTGAGACTGGCTGGGGACTTGTGATCTTCCTGTCTCAGCCTCCCAAGTGCTGAGATTACAAGCGTGTGCTACCACGCCTGGCTTGCAGAAGTCTTTTAGTTTGATGTAGTTTCCACTTGTGTGTTTTTGCTTTTGCTGTCTGTCTGCCCTTGGTGTCATATCCAAGTAATGTCCATAGAGCTCTTCTTTTGTCCCCCACCCCTAGGAGAGTTACACTTTCAAAACTTACATGTAAAGCCGGGCGTGGTGGTGCACGCTTGTAATCCCAGCATTTGAGAGGCTGAGACCAGAGGATCCGGGTTTGCGGCCAGCCTCAGCTACTTAGTGAGGCACTCTGCAACTTAGTGAGACCCTGTTTCAAAATAAAGAATAAAAAATAGGGCTGGGGGTATAGCTCGGAGGTAGAATGCCCCTAAGTTCAATCCCCAGTACCGCAACCCCCCCCCCCAAAAAAAAAACTTACATGTAAGCAGTGTATGTATGTGTGTGTGTGTGTATTTGTTGGGAATTGAATTCAGGGCCTCACATATACCAAGCATGGGCTTTTCTGAGCTATACCTCCAAGCTGCTCAGGTTTTCATATAAGTTGCATGGAATCTATGGATGAATTTGGCCAAGTATTTTCATCTTAATAGTAAGATCTCTAGCCAGCATGGTAGTGCATGCTTGTAACCCCAGTATTTGAGATAGGAGGATTGCAGGTTTGAGACCTGCAATAAAAAAATAAGCTGGGTGTGGTGGCACACACTTGTAATCCTAGTACTTGGGAGACTGAGATAGGAGGATGGCAGATTCATGGCCAGCCTCAGCTACTTAGTAAGGCCCTCTGGAACTTAGTGAGACCCTGTTTCAAAATAGAGAATAAAAAATAGGATGGGGGATATAGCTTGGAGATAGAATGTCCCCGGGGTTCAATCCCCATTACTGCCAAAAAAAAAAAAAAAAAAAAAATCGGGCTGGAGGTGTAGTTCAGAGATAGAATGCCCCTGAGTTCAATCCCTAGCACCACACACACACACACACACACACAGGAAAAAAACGATCTCTTATCCATTATCCATAAATACCAGATATCTGTTTGTTTAGGTTTTTATTAATCTCTTCCAATAATGTTTTGTAGTTTTTCAGTGTTTAAGTCTTGGTACCTATTTTGTTAACTTTATTGCTAAGTGCTTTAATCTTTTTGATGGCATTATTTTCTTAATTTCAATTGTGGATTGGTCCTTGCTAGTGTATAGAAATATAATGGATACTTGTAAGCCAGGTGTGGTGGCCCATGCCTGTCACCCCAGCTACTTGGGAAGCTGAGACAGGATGGCAAGTTTGAGACCAGCCTGGGCAACTTAGTGAGATCATGTCTCAAAGTAAAAAATAAAAATTGCCAGGGGATATAGCTTAGTGGTAGAGTATCCATGGGTTCAGTCCCCAGTACTGCAAAACAAACAACAACAACAAAAAATGCAGTGGCACATGCTTGTAATCCTAGCTATTTGGGAGGTTGAGACAAAAGGATTTTAAGTTGGATGCCAGCTGGGTGAGGTGGCACATGCTTGTAATCTCAGTATTTGGGAGTCTGAGACAGGAGGATCACAAGTTCAAAGTCAACCTCAGCAACTTAGTAAGACTCTCTGGAACTTAGTAAGACCCTGTTTCAAAAATAAAGAATAAAAAATAGTACTAGGGGTGTAGCTCAGAAGTGAAATCCCGTTGTGTTCAATCCCCAGTACCGTGCAAAAAAAAAAAAAAAGATGGAGACCAACCTGGGTAACTTAGTGAGACCCTGGGAATGTAGCTCAATGGTAAAGCACCACTGGGTTCAAATTCCCAGTATTGGCGGGGGGGATTTTTGTTGGACTATGTTAATTTGCTGAACAGTGCCTTTTATTTCATTTTCTTGCCTAGTTTACCTTGCTAAATTACTGTGAGAGTGTTGACTCTAATTGACTAGAAGTAGCAGGAGCAGATTTTGTCTTGTTTCTGATCTTAGGGGGATAGCATTCAGTATTAAGTATGATAACTCTGGCTTTTTTTTTGGTATTGGGGATTGAGCCCAGAGGCATTCTACCTCCAAGTTGTACCCCCAGAGCAACTTTATTTCTTATTTTGAAACAGGATCTCATTAAGTTGTGAAGGGCCTAAGTTGCTGAGGCTGGCTAGAACCTGCAATCCTCCTGTCTCAGCCTCCCAAGTACTGGGATTACAAGTGTATGCCACCATGCTTGGTTTAACTCTGGCTTTTTAATAGTTGGCCTTTATCAGGTTGAGGAAAGTCCCTTCCCTTCCTAGTTTGTTGAGTGTTTTTCTTTCTTTTAATGTAAGAGTATTGGATTTCATTAAAACAATTTTTTTTTGTTGCATTCATTGAGATGAACTGCCAAAAGTACAGGGTTTTGCCCTTTGTTCTGTTGATATGGTATACTATGTTAATTGATTTTCAGATGTTAAACCAACCTGGCATTCCTGAGATAAATCTTCTTTGGTCATAGTGTGTAATTCTTTTTGTGTGTTCATGGATTTGGTTTATTAGTATTTTCTTTTTTTTGCAGTACTGGGAATTGAACTCAGGGGCATTCTACCTCCGAGCTATACCCCCAGCCCTATTTTTTATTCTTTATTTTGAGACAGCGTCTCACTAAGTTGTGGAGGGCCTCACTAAGTAGCTGAGGCAGGCCGTGAACCCGGATCCTCCTGTCTCAGCCTCCCAAATGCTGGAATTACAAGCGTGCGCCACCACGCCCGTCTGGTTTATTAGTATTTTGTTGAGGATTTTTGCATCCATATTTGTAGGAGATATTAAAGTGACATTTTCTTCTGGTGTCTTTGTCTTGTTTTGGTATCAGTAATACTGACTTCATAAGATAAGTTGGAAAATGCTTCCTTTTCTGTTTTGGTGGAAGAGTTTGAACATTTGAAATTTATTCTTCACTGAATGGTAGAATTCAACAGTGAAGCCATCTTGACCTAGAGATTCTTTTTTGAAAACTTAAATTAAGGACCTAATTTTTTTTTTAAATGGTTATAGAGGTATTTATAGTATCTCTTTCATCTTGGTTGAGTTTTTTGTTGTTGTTGTTGTTTTGTTTTTTTGCGGTACTGGGGATTGAACCCAGGGGCATTCTTCTTCCGAGCTATACCCCCAGCCCTATTTTTTATTCTTTATTTTGAAACCGGGTCTCACTAAGTTGCAGAGTGCCTCACTAGGTAGCTGAGGCTGGCCTCGAACCCGGATCCTCTGGTCTCAGCCTCCCAAGTACTGGGATTACAAGCGTGCGCCACCACATCTGGCATGGTTGAGCTTTGATAATGTGGTTTTGAGAAATAGATGTAGTAAAATTCAAGAGTATAGAGCAGGGTGTAGTGATGCATGCCTGTGATTCAAGTATTTGGAAGGCTGAGACAGGAGTATCACAGGTTCTAAGCCAGTCTTAGCAATTCAGTGAGATCTTGTTCCCAAATAAAAAATAAAATAGGGCTAGGGGTATAGCTCAGAGGTAGAATGTCCCTAGGTTTAGTCTCTACCACCTCCCCCCCCCCCACACACACACAAAGAAGAAAGAAAAGAGAAAAATAGATTTTCTTTCACTTATTTCTAGTTTTTGTTGACTGTGGTTAAAGAATATATATTATTATTTCTGTTTTCAGAATTTTTTGAGGTTTGCTGTGTGCCTTAGGTATCATCTACCTAGGTGAATGTTCCATGAGTGTTTGGAAAAAGTGTGTATTCTGCTGTTGTTGAGTGAAGTATTTCCACATATGCCAGTTAGACCCTATTGGTTGATTGTGTTATTAATGTAGACACTTTGTGTTTAAAAAAATGCCATATGCTTTTTCCATCCAACTTGTTGCTAAATTTGAATGTTTGGTAGTAACACACTATTGGGTTATTTTTTAAAAAACTACTCTGTCAGTCTGTCTTGTGATTAGTTTTAGACCATTCGCACACACGGTAATTATTGATATATTAACACTTAAGCCTGGTGTTTGTTTTTTTTTTATTTCCTCTGATGTTTATTGCTGTTTGTTTTCTTGCCTTCTTGTGGCTTACTTGAACATTTCTTAGGGTTCTATCTTGATTTATTTAAAATGTTTTGTGTGTGTGCATGTGAGTGTGCGTACATGCATGTGCACATACTTGGAATTGAATCCAGGGACATTCTACCCCCAGCACTTTTTTATTTTGTAACAGGACCTCACTAAAGTACTGAGGATCTTGTTAAGTTGCTGAGGCTGACTGGGAACCTGAGATCTTCCAGTCTCAGCCTCCCTAGTACTGGGATTATAGGTGTGTGCCACCATGAAAGGCTATTTTTTTTTTTTTTTTGCGGTACTGGGGGTTGAACTCAGGGGCATTCTACCTCCGAGCTACACCCCCAGCCCTATTTTTTATTCTTTATTTTGAAACCGAGTCTCACTAAGTTGCAGAATGCCTCACTAGGTAGCTGAGGCTGGCCGCGAACCCAGATCCTCCCGTCTCAGCCTCCCGAATGCTGGGATTACAAGCATGCGCCACCACGCCCGGCTCAATGAAAGGCTATTTTTAATGTGTTTTAAGTCTTTCTCTTGATAGAATGTTCCTAGTGGTTGTTCTGGTTATTATAATATGCATGAATGACTTAACAGTCATTTGTGTCAACATTTTATCATTTCTGTTGAAATGTGAAACCTCACTTCTTTTTTATCTTTTACCTTCTCCAGTTTTAAATATAATTGCCTTAAGTATCAGGTAATGTTGTAATTTTTGTCTGAATTGTCAAAAAAAAAGGCCTGGGGGTGTAGCTCAGAGGTAGAATGCTCCTGAGTTCATTCCCCAGTAAAAAAAAAACACACACACACACACACAGAGAGAGAGAGAGAGAGAGAGAGAGAGAGACTGAGAGAGAGACTGAGAGAGACTGCCTGACTCAGATGAGTCCCTGTAATCCAAGTTCTTGGGAGGCTGAGATTGGAGGATGGCAGGTTCACTGCCAGCCTCAGCAATTTAGTGAGGCTCTTCACAATTTAATGAGACCTTGTTTCAAAATAGGGCTGGGGCCGGGCGTGGTGGCGCACGCTTGTAATCCCAGCATTCAGGAGGCTGAGACCGGAGGATCTGGGTTCGCGGCCAGCCTCACCTACCTAGTGAGGCACTTCGCAACTTAGTGAGACTCGGTTTCAAAATAAAGAATAAAAAATAGGGCTGAGGGTATAGCTCGAAGGTAGAATGCCCCTGAGTTCAATCCCCAGTACCGCAAAACAAACAAACAAAACAAAAACAAAATAGGGCTGGGGGTGTTGCTCAGGGTTAAAATGTCCCTGGGTTCAATCCCTAGTACTACCAAAAATAAGAAAATTAAAAACAGATGAATTTTTGCTACTTGTGTGCATCAGTAACTCACTGTAGCTTGCATCTTCATTTCAAATTTTGTTTTCATTGGTATTATACCCATTTTGAAGATGTTCATTTCTTTTCTGACTCCTTGAACATTGGTAAGAATAACATACTTTAATTTGGGAGTGGTGGTGTTACATTAGAATATACTTATCAAGAAGCAGAGGATGTGTGTTTGAGATCTTTGCCTTGCCACTTAAATGTTATATAACCTTGGGCATTTAACCTCAATTTTAACATCTATAAAATTGAGACCAAGGATACAACCTGCCCACATAGTTGCAAGGGTCAGATTAAATGCCACACATGAAAGCACTTTGTAAGCTATCAAGTACTTTATCAGAATATGCTGGTATCTTCTTTGAGGAGATATTTGAAAATTGAGTGACCTTGATCATAATAGGATAAAATGTTTTGTGAGTATTTACAGAACTAGTGTTTATTCAGTAGAACTTCATAAAAACAGCTTTTCTTGAGTTTAGTTGCTTACTGATCTTAAAAATTAATTGTTAGCCGGGCGTGGTGGCGCACGCTTGTAATCCCAGCATTCGGGAGGCTGAGACCGGAGAATCTGGGTTCGTGGCCAGCCTCAGCTACCTAGTGAGGCACTCTGCAACTTAGTGAGACTTGGTTTCAAAATAAAGAATAAAAAAATAGGGCTGGGGGTGTAGCTCGGAGGTAGAATGCCTCTGAGTTCAATCCCCAGTACCGCAAAAAAAAAAAAAAAAAAAAAAAAAAAAAATTGTTACAAGTAAATTTGAGGAAGGATTACATGGTTGTTTGATGATGTAGCATCCTCACTGCCATGGGGTTAGTTTTGGGGATATTTATCCCAGTTGCAGGTGATTTAAAGGTTCTATATCTGTAGTATTTCATAGTCTGAGTTTAAAAAATGTTTGCTGTTGTCTTTCTTAATATGGGGTATAGTTGGTTTCTTGTTTACAAATGTTTAGTGGTTAGTTGATTTGCAAAGGTCAGGGGTAGGTGGAAGTTTTTAGTTTGTAGCATTATTTTATTCACTTTAGTCAACTACCTTTTTTATGGTACTGGGGATTGAACCTAGGGGCATTCTACCTCTGAGCTACACACCCAGTCTTATTTATTTATTTATTTTTGCGGTACTGGGGATTGAACTCAGGGGCATTCTACCTCCGAGCTATACCCCCAACCCTATTTTTTATTCTTTTTTTTTTTTTTTTTTTTTTCGGTACTGGGGATTGAACTCGGGGGCGTTCTACCTCCGAGCTATACTCCCAGCCCCATTTTTTATTCTTTATTTTGAAACCGAGTCTCACTAAGTTGCGGAGTGCCTCACTAGGTAGCTGAGGCTGGCCGAGAACCCGGATCCTCCAGTCTCAGCCTCCCGAATGCTGGGATTACAAGTGTGCACCACCACGCCCGGCTTATTCTTTATTTTGAAACTAGGTCTCACTAAGTTGGGGAGTGCCTCACTAAGTAGCTGAGGCTGGCCTCGAACCCGGATCCTCCGGTCTCAGCCTCCCAAATGCTGGGATTACAAGCGTGCGCCACCACGCCTGGCTCCCCCAGTCTTATTTTTTATTCTTTATTTTGAAACAGGGTCTCACTAAGTTGCAGAGGGTCTCACTAAGTCGCTGAGGCTGGCCACGAACCTGGATCTTCCAGTCTCAGTCTCCCAAATACTGGGATTACAACTGTGCACCACCTTGCCCAGTTTATCTTTTTTATTTTTAACTTTTCATTTGTGTGTGTGTGTTTTGCAGGGAGGGTACAGGGCATTCTACCTCCGACCTACATCCCCAACCCTATTTTATTTTTGTTTTGCAACAGAGTCTCAGTTGCTGAGCACCTCAATAAGTTTCTGAGACTGACCTTGAACCTGTGATCCTCCTGTCTCACCCACCAAGTACTGGGATTACAGGCATGCATCACTGCACTGGCTCTGGTCACCTGCCTTTTTAAAGTACTTGATTACCTCCTCTGAGTCACACTCCCACCCCATCCCCCTGTCCTTTTTGTTTTGAAATAGGGTCTCAATAAACTGCTGAGAGCCTCACTAAGTGAAAGTTGCTGAGGCTAGTCTCAAACCTGCAATCCTCCTGTCTCAGCCTCCCAAGTACTAGGATTATAGGAATGTGCCACCACACCTGACTACCCTGATTATCTCTAAGATTTTCTTTCTGTTCTGAGTGCAATAACTACATAAATTGCAAAGTTTTAAAGATTTTTGGCTTGACTTTTGGTGAGAATATAAATAGATAATGGTTTAAGAATGAGTCAGGTAATTTCTGGGGTTGTGGTTTGAATTCATTTTTCCTTGGGATAGATCAGGTCATGAAAAGTATACCTTTATGCTATTATTCAGCTATTATGTTTTGCAGTACTAGGGACACTCTACCTCCAAGCTACACCCCCATCCCTATTTTTAATTCTTTATTTTGAAACAGTCTCACTAATTTGCAGAGTGCTTGAGTATCTGAGGCTGGCTCTGAGCCTTCGATCCTCCTGTTTCAGCCTCCCAAGTACTGGGATTACAGGTGTGCACTATCAGGCCCAGGTTACTTTTTATTTTGAGACAGGATCTTGCTAAGTTCCTGAGGGTCTTACTTAGTTGCTGAGACTGGCCTTAAATCTGCGATCGCCCTGTCTTAACCTCCCAAATATTGGGATTACAGGCGTTCACCTCTATACCCAGCAGAGAGACTATAGTAGTTTTATTTATTTATTTATTTTTTGCGGTACTGGGAATTGAACTCAGGGACATTCTACTGCCGAGCTATACCCCCAGCCCTATTTTTTATTCTTTATTTTGAAACAGGGTCTCATTAAGTTGCAGAGGGCCTCACTAGGTAGCTGAGGCTGGCTGCCAACCCGGATCCTGTGGTCTCAGCCTCCCAAATGCTGAGATTACAAGCGTGCGCCACCACGCCCGGCTAATAGCTTTAATTTTCAAAGCAGTTAGTGTATATTAAAAGAACACGTATAGCCGGCAGTGTAGCTCATTGGTAATGATTGGTAAGATTCTTAGCATGCTCCAGTCCTGGGTTCAATTTTTTAGCACCAAAACTATGAAAGAAAGAATACATGTCTGTTCTTTGTCACTCTATAATAATTCTAACTATATCAATAGTAATCACTTTCCTGGAACAATTTTTTTTTTTAAACATTTAGAAAGTGTCATTAAATGATAAACTAAACTGGGCATGGTGGTGCATCCTTGTAATCCCAGTACTTGGGAGGCTGAGACAGGAGGATCGCAGACTTGCAGCCAGCCTCAGTTACTTAGTGAGGTCCTCTGCAACTTAGTGAGACCCTGTTTCAAAATAAAGAATAAAAAATAGGGCTAGCGGTATAGCTCAGAGACAAAATGCCCCTGGGTTCAATCTCCTAGTACTGGAAAAAAAAAAAAAGATAATGAACTTAAAAATATACCTTGATTAATATATAAATGTATATCATGTAAAATGTGATTTAGGTTAAAAAGATGCTAAAAGAGCCAGGTGTGGTGGTGCACACTTGTAATCTCAGTACTTGGGAGGCTGAGAAGGGAGGATCTGGGTTCGTGGCCAGCCTCAGCTACTTAGTGAGGCCCTCCACAACTTAGTGAGACCCTGTTTCAAAATAAAGAATAAAAAATAGGACTGGGGATGTAGCTCAGAGGTAGAATGCTGCTGGGTTCTATCCCCAGCATTGCTTAAAAAAAAAAGAGAGATGCTAAAAGACTAAGCATTTTGGGGTTCAGATTCTATTTTTCTTTGTGTTAAAGACAGGGTCTCACTATCTTACCTAGGTTGGCTTTGAACTCCTGGACTCAAAGGATCTTCCTCCCTCAGTCTCCTGAGTAGCTGGGACTGTAGGTGTGTGCTGCCTACCCTGATCTCCTCGTTTCAAATTCTTATACCATGTGTGCAGTAATGTATTCTTTCCTTCCTTTGGGCTTTTGATTTCATTTAAAGGGCAGAAGTAGCTTTTTTATTTGGCAGTACTCATAGGAGCATATGTAGCGAAAAAAATTATTTATTTACTTTAGTACTGAAGATATACTCCAGGGGTGTTTTACTTCTGAACAACAATCCCCAGCCCTTTTTATTTATTTATTTTTAGCTTGACTTTTTTTTTTTTTTTTTTGGTCTTTTTGGCACTGGGGATCGAACACAGGGCGTTGGGCTTGCAGAGCGAGCGTTTTACCACTGAGGTACATCCTAGCCCCCTTTTTATTTTTTGAAGCAGAGTTTTAGTAAGTTGTGGATGGCCTCACTAAGTTGCTGAGGCTGGCCTCAGACCTTCGATCCTCTTGTCTCAGCCTCCCAGGTACTGGGATTATAGCAGCACCTCTAGCATGAAAAATTTATAAGCACATTTCAGTGAAACTTTAAAAAAGAGAGCCTTAATCAAGAATTATGTTTTTGCTGGGTGCAGTGGTGCATGCCTGAGACAGGAGTATTGCAGGTTTGAGGCCAATGTGCTATAAATTAGCGAGGCCCTATTCTTTTTTTTTTTTTTGGCATCGGGGCTTGAACCCAGGGGCATTCTATCTCTGAGCTACACCTCCTGCCCCATTTTTTAAATGTTTATTTTGAAATAGGGTCTCCCTAAAAGTCTCACTATTTGCTGAGGCTGTCCTGGAACCTGCGATCCTCCTGTCTCAGCCTCCCAAGTCCTGGAATTACAAACGTGGGCTACCATTCCCGGCTGCAAAGACCTTATTTTTATTTAGTGGTAGAATGGCTCTGGGTTATTCCCACCAAAACAAAAAAATATATATTATTAGTGAATGGCTTTTCTGGAATGGTCATATTTGAAAGTAACATAAAGGTACATGATATAATAATTAATTATATAGCCTTGGGTGGTTTTTCTGAACAAAGATTACAGTTGGTAACAGTTTGGTAGACTGAAAGTATAACCTGCAAACAACATAAAGATATACTTTGAAAATACCTTTTTCAGTAGAAGTTGTTTAATTTTCCTAGGACCAAACATGGAGCATATGAAATATTTGAAGAAAATTAAAACTTCTTGTCTTCTGCAGAGTGCATGCAGTAGTTGGAAACTTTTCTAGAAGAGTACTTCTGAAATCAGTTACTAGCTTTTTTGTGTGTGTGTAGTACTGGGGATTGAATTTAGGGGCATTCTACCTCTGAGCCACACACCCACACTTTCTATGTTTTGTTTTGAAACAGGATCTGGCTAGGTTGCTGAGAGTTTAGCTATGCTGAACCTGTGATCCTCCTGTTTCAGCCTCCCAAGTGCTGGGTTTACAAGCTTGTGCCACCACACCCAGCCTAGCAGTGTTTTATTTTTATTTTATTTTATTTTATTTTTGCGGTACTAGGGATTGAACTCAGGGGCGTTCTACCTCCGAGCTATACCCCCAGCCCTATTTTTTATTCTTTATTTTGAAACTGAGTCTCACTCAGTTGCGGAGTGCCTCACTAGGTAGCTGAGGCTGGCCACGAATCCGGATCCTCTGGTGTCAGCCTCCTGAATGCTGGGATTACAAGTGTGCGCCACCACGCCTGGCTCTATTTTATTTTATTTATGTATATACTTTTGTGTATGGTACAGAGATGGAACCCAGGGGCATTCTACCTCCAAACAACATCCTCAGCCTTATTTTATTCCTTTATTTTGAAACAGAGTCTCACTAAGTTGCAGAGGCTGGCCGCGAACCTGCAATGCTCCTGTCTCAGCCTCCTGAGTACTGGGATTACAAGCCTGGGCTACTTTGCCTGGCTTTCTATCATTGTTTTAAAACAAGCATTGGAAATTAAGTTGGGTAGGACTGAGCCACTGTTTCATAACTAAGAGTGATCATGTGCATTTGATGCTGTGTTTCATAAAGTTTATATTGAAATCATCAGTAGGTTGGATCTCTTTATTGTTAAGACCTTCAAACCTTTAAAGAGAAATTCCAAAGGTCATGTTGCCAAAATCCCACTAGGCTGGTTTTGAGACGGTTCTGGCATTTCATTAAGTTAATGTGACCTTAGGTGTCCTTTCTACATGCCTTGGTTTTGTTATCTATGATTCCATAAATAAGAGATAATGTATTTTGATTAAATTTCTCAAGCTTAATTTTAGGTTTATTTAATTACTTAAAAGAGCCAGGCATGGTGGTGCACGCTTGTAATCCCAGTACTTGGGAGGCTGAGACAGGAGAATCCAGGTTCATGGCCAGCCTCAGCTACTTAGTAAGGCCCTCTGCAACTTAGTAAGACCCTGTTTCAAAATAAAGAATAAAAAATAGGACTGGGGTCTTGGAAGTAGATAAAGGATTTAGTTATGAGGATCTCCGGGGGAAGTGTGTTCCAGACAGAGCAAAGGCCAGTGTAGGAGGCCCTGAGATCTGGAGTTCTAACAAGAAAAGGAGGCCCCTGGGCCTGGAGTCAAGTGCACAGGGGAGTGTAGATGTGAGGTGTGAAAGATGAGGGTGTGTGGTGGTTAGTTATGGGTGGGGAAGAGCACCATAGTGCATGTAGGACCTCCTAGTCCTTTGTAAAGATTTAGGTTCTTCCACTTACCAGTTGTGTATATCTTTTAGTAAATTGTATAACCCTTTAGTTTTTTTTTTTTTTTTTTTTTTAATTTGTAAAATGCAAGTTAATAACAGCACATGTTGAGTATCCCTTATCTGAAATGCTTGGTACTAGGAGTGTTTGAGATATTTTGGGGAGGATTTGAGAATATTTGCATATATATATAATAATATGTCTTGGGGCTGAGACCAAAGTCTAAACATGAAATTCATTTAGTTTTCATATATAACTTATCTAAACACTCTAAAGGTTTGTTTTTTTTTTTAACTGGGGATTGAACCGAGGAGCCTAATACCTCTGAGCTACACCCTCAGCCCTTTTTGTTTTTTATTTTGAAACAGATTCTTGCTAAGTTGCTGAGGCTGGCTTCAAACCTGTAATCTTCCTGTCTTAGCCTCTCAAGAACTGGCTCTGAAAGTAACTTTTTTTTTTTTTTGTGGTACTGGGGATTGAACTCAGGGGCATTCTACCACCGAGCTATACCCCCAGCCCTATTTTGTATTCTTTATTTTGAAACCGAGTCTCACTAAGTTGCGGAGTGCCTCACTAGGTAGCTGAGGCTGGCCGCGAACCCGGATCCTCCGGTCTCAGCCTCCCGAATGCTGGGATTACAAGCGTGCGCCACCACGCCCGGCTTGAAAGTAACTTTTATACAATTTTTTTTTTTTTTTTTTTGTGGTACTGGGGATTGAACTCAGGGGCATTCTACCTCCGAGCTATACCCCCAGCCCTATTTTTTATTCTTTATTTTGAAACCGAGTCTCACTAAGTTGCGG
>PVLC010022340.1:0-26850 GCA_004027655.1 Graphiurus murinus | reverse complement strand
AAAAAAAAAAAAAAAAAAAGCCAAGGCAGTGGGGGAAAGAAATAGTCCAGAGAGAAATGAAATGCTTAAGAAATCTGATAAAGAAAGCAAAAATGTTAAGCATTAATAAACACCAAGTATAAAATCAACTAGAAAAGTAGTCAATCCCACTCCAAACAGATAACTGAGAAGAGTCACATACAGCCCAGATCCATACAGTAGTGTGGTGGTTCTTTAGTAGGGGAAGTCATCAAAATCACTCTGCAGAGCTCCCGATCATGCCATGCCCAGACCACACACCAGTGATTCAGCCTGAGCACTACTGATGGTCCCTAACTTAGGATGGAGGGTTCAACTTAAGTTTTCAACTTTATGATGACGTGAAAGCATACCCATAAAGCCATTCAATTTTTCACTTTTGGTATGGTATTTGTTAAATTACATGAGATACTCAACCACTTTATTTTAAAATAGGCTTTGTGTTAAATGATTTTGCTTAACTGCAGGTTAACTTATCAAATTTAAGCTAGGCTAAGCTATGATGTTAGCTGTATGAAATGCATTTTTATGTATATTTTCTGAGATACAGAGAACATGTGATCTTGACATTTTGGGCTAGATAATTCCCTTTTTTTCCCAGTGCTGTGGATTGCTAGCAGGCAAGCAATCTACCTGCCACTGAGCTACAATCCCATGCAGGATAATCTTTGTTGTGGGAGGCTATCCTATGCATCATAAAGTTATGTAGCATCTTTGACTTTTATCCTCTAGATGCCAGTAGAGTGCCCCTAGTTCTGACAACCAAGAATCTCTCCTAGGGATAGACTGATCAATCTTTCTGGTATGTTTCAGACAAGGGACTCCAAGAACACAGGACTTGCAGTACTAAAACTGGAAATTCCTTGGCAAACTGGGATGGGCTAGTAACTTTACCTGGGAGACAAAATTGCCCTGGTTGAGACCCACTGCTCTAAGCTTTGCAATTTTTGTTTCTTGAGGTGTCAGGGATTGCAAATGTTAGATAAGCACTCTACTGAGCTACACTCCCAGTCCACCTTTGCAAAAGGTTGGCGTTATACCTCAATATTAACACAAACAAAAAAGCCCAAGTAACTCATAGACATTTCTAGTTAGAGGCATCAAATTGTAGTTTAAACTCTTGATTTTAAAAAAGGAATAAGGGTAAACAAAGGAGGTTAAGTTTGATTTTCCCAATGCAACATTGGAAGGAGCCTGAGAAAAGGATAAACCAAACAAAACAAAGGATCCCAACAGTTGCATGTGCATAAAAATATTTAAGTGTTAGGAATAGAGAAAAGGAAAACAAGAAGGAACAAAAGTATTAAGGCTCCACAAATAGAACATGAGAAAAATAGCAGCAAAAAAATATAAGGAACATTCTTATTGATATTTACTTTTTCCAGGTAACTAAATCTTCAATCCTATAACCTAGGGAGACATATTTTTAAGAGGATCTGTCTGGAAAACATCCTGGAGGTTACCTGTGAGACCCAGGGGCAGGCTGGGTGCTTCGCTGTCATCTTCCTCACCATCTGCTTTCTCTACCCTGCTTTCTGTTTCTTTAGGAGTCTCCGTACCTTCTTCAACTTTTGCTTTTTTGGTATCTTTTGTTTTAAAAGAACAAAACAAATTTCTTTAACTAAAAGTATCAAATGATATCAACAATTTGCAATATAAAAAGGTCTATCTTCCAAAGTCTAGATATTTAATATTAACTTTTAAATCTTTTTTTCAAGAAAAAAAAGTCAGATTTAAAAACAGGGTACATAGATTTGCCAACAAAACTATTTTAGGCTTCTTAATGTATTGCAACATCTAGTTTAAAGAACCTCTTATAAGTTCAACTAAATAATATAATGCTAATTATAAGTTCCACACACTTCAGAGACCACTCCCCACATCTGATAAGTACAATTTAAAAAAATCTCACTTTCCCCTTCATGTCAGTTACCATTAACTTTCTATAAAAGCCACTTTTGTTTAAAGATGAATAGAAACAGAAGCTCTTCATGTTCCTAGAAAAAGACTACAAAAAACCAGTGTTATGATTTACTTAGCTGGGTGACAGAAATTGGACTACTGCTAAGTTCTAAGTGGTCAGGGAAGAAAGGTAGGGCTTCCTCTCACTTTTACACTCATGTTTTTTTTTTGGTAATGGAAATTGAACCCAGGAGCATTCCACCTCAGTGATACACCCCCAGCCCTTTTTAAATTTTGAAACAGAGTCTCACTAAGTTACTGAGGCTGATCTTGAGCCTGTGATTCTCCTGTCTCTGCCTCTCAAGTACTAGGATTACAGGTGTGTGCCACCACACTTGCTCACGACTTTTATAATATGGTCCCAAACTACTTTTTCAGTGCCTCCCATGTCTCTCTTAAATGTTTTTCCCCTTCTGGGTCAAACAGGATTACTATTGTGCCAGAATTTTGTAGTATATAGTAAATTATGGCAACTGCTGAAGCTAGTTTGAATAGAAATGACCCAGACTAGCACTAAGGACTTTTTGTAGCCCAGGACTGGCCTTTCCCTGTATCTTATCGCAACCCTTTTGGGAAATGGTAAACTCTGTAAGGCCCACAGGTTCAAATCCCATGGATAGACTCAGCTGGCCTCCATGGCTTACCACTTTTATTACCAGCACTGTGATCCAGTGCTTGATCAGAGTAGAAATGCCACTTTCTTGGACATACTCAGAAAAGGATCCTGAAGCCATTATAATTTTAGAATAAGATTATAATCACTTTACATAAAAATTTCTAATCCTCATAATCTTCCCTGCTTTTACTTTTTAGCCAAGCAATTTTCACAATCTGCAAATTTATTGGTCTGCAGGCACCATGAAGATAGGCACACACATTTGGAAAAATTCAAAGCTCCTTTCCACATGAAAACTTAACTTCAGACAAGATACACTCATAGAATGTTCTAATTTGGGCTGGCAAACTTTCTATGAAGGGCTAATAGATATTTTGGGCTTTGCAAGGCTACATGGTCTCTGCTGCAATAGAAACATAGTAAACAAATGGGCATTATTGTGATCCATTAAAGCTTTACTTACAAAAATAGGTGGCAGGCCAGATAGTTTGATGACTCCTGTCCTACCCTACCTGGAAATCTCTGCTGTTGACATCTCAATTAACATGTCTATTCCTTTACTATGAAATTCAATCATCTTTCCTCTTTCCTTTCCCTCAACATTCTCATTTAGCAATTAATGTTCTGCTCAGAACTTATCCTAAATGCTATTGTATATGTTTATAATTAAGTTTTCTTTTAAAAGGGGAAGAACTTGCTGGGCGTGGTGGCACACACTTGTAATCCCAGCATTTGGGAGGCTGAGACTGGAGGATCCGGGTTCTCGGGTAGCCTCAGCTACCTAGTGAGGCACTCCGCAACTTAGTGAGACCCTGTTTCAAAATAAAGAATAAAAAATAGGGCTGGGGGTATAGCTCAGAGGTAGAATGCCCCTGAGTTTAATCCCCAGTACTGCAAAAAAAAAAAAAAAAAAAAAAAAAGGAAGAACTTATGGTAGGTAAATGTGGAAGGAATGGGGGCAAAAAGAAGGTAAAGTAAAAGAAAAGAATCAATGTGAAAGAAAGGCCTGGGGAAACTGATTTTACTACCAGTCCAGATTTCTTTAGTGCTAATAATTCTGTAAGTATGTTTGCAAGTAGGTAAACTTAATATAGCATGCCATAGTTTATTCTAATCATAAAAAGCCTACCTAACTGCCAAAAAGAGAGCAAATTCATATAATTGTAAAGAAATAATGTGTGGGGTTTTCTTCAAGGTTAGTGAATGTAAAACATAACATATTGCTGAATATTTTGAGAAGAGTTAAAACACACCCTTCTCTATCAAGAAAAATGTTTCCTTCAGCCATCAGGCTAGTCTCTAGTATACTGATGAGCACAGAATTCTTTTTTTTTTTTTTTTTTGCGGTACTGGGGATTGAACTCGGGGGCATTCTACCTCCGAGCTATACCCCCAGCCCTATATTTTATTCTTTATTTTGAAACCGAGTCTCACTAAGTTGCGGAGTGCCTCACTAGGTAGCTGAGGCTGGCCGCGAACCCGGATCCTCCGGTCTCAGCCTTCCAAATGCTGGGATTACAAGCGTGCGCCACCACGCCCGGCCGCAGAATTCTTATACATCATGTGCACACAGTAATAATGAAGATATGATGATAATTATGGAAAACTATAAGAATGCTTCAAGTATAAAGAAAACGAAGTGCTTACCAGGACCAGCATCATTCACCAGTTTTCTCTTTTTCTTCTTCTTTTTCTTCTTTGATTCTGAATTGGGAGACTGTGCTGCTGCTTCTCCATTGGTTAACATGGCAGATTTCTGGGGAGATTTTTTAACTTTTCTAGTTTCTACAGTTTCTTCAGACACATCTCTATTTTGCACTTCTGACAAGACCACATTTCCAGAACACTTTATGGGTTTTTTAACTTTTCCAACTCTCACTGTTTCTTCAGATCCATCTCCATTTTGTCCTTCTGACAAGCCCACATTCACAGAATGCTTTAGGGATTTTTTAACTTTTCCAACTTTCACTGTTTCTTCAGGTCCATCTCCATCTGGAGTTTCTGACAGGCTCACGCCTGAGGCCCCTGTTTAAAAACAACACTGAGTGTAAGGAAAGGGAGGCTTACTTACGAATGATGAAATCACATCTGAGAAATTCCATGGCTTCTGGGTCTCAAGTTACTTAAATGTCTTTTTTTTTTTTTGTGGTCCCAGGGATTGAACTCAGGGGCATTCTACCTCTGAGCTATACCCCAGCCCTATTTTTTATTCTTTATTTTGAAACCAGGTCTCATTACCTTCCGGAGTGCCTCACTAGGTAGCTGAGGCTGGCCTCAAACCGGATCCTCCGGTCTCAGCCTCCCGAATGCTGGGATTACAAGCGTGCGCCACCACGCCCGGCTAAACGGCTTCTTCTCTTTTATGTTAAGACCACTTACAAGTTTTGATGTTATATTATAGGAAAAGTAAGCTTTCTTTACGGAAAAATACTGGGAAAGAAAACTACAATGATTTCTTAACTTTGAAAGACCCTGTCTTCAAGGAGGCTGGGACAGGAAAACTTCAATGAGATCAAGTATGATGAGGCCAGGCAATGGCTGTTACTATATATATACTACACACACACGTACATCTGAAGTATTTGATAAAATAACTGATCTGATATACAAAAAAAGACATTTACATGTTATTCACTCAACTACTACTTCTCACATAATCTCATAACATTCAATCCTGATCCTCCTAGACTGCTGTGAATTGAAATTTGAATTAATTAAACTATTTATTTGTCCCAATATTTATTATACAAAAATATCTGAAAATGTCTTTGCAAAGACTTCCCTGTTAATATTTAGAAAAAGATAAGAAAACGTAAGTAACACTAGCTTCTGTTCAAATTGTTACCCATCCCTGCTCTAAGTACTAGCAATGTTAATTATTACACAGGAACTGGAACTACATAGGAAAGTCAAAACATATTCCTAGAACCTACAAACCTATTGCCTCCTCCAGAATTTCTTTCAATCAATGTCTGTTGAAAACCACCTGGAGTGAAGCAATATGCCTCTAACTTTCCCCCTGAGAATCCTTTTCATTTCAGTAACTATGCAGGACAAAAATATGTAAAAGCTCTTAAAGAAATTGGAGCCTAAAGCTGGGCGCGACAAGAATATTGGGTACGAAAGGCAAAGCACTCGCGAGTGCACAAGACACTTGCACAGAAAATGAAGAAGCGCTACAGAGTCGAGAGGGAGTGTGGAACTGGGTGGAAGAAGGCAATGGTATCAGGAAAGCTGTGGGAAGAGACTGATACGCTTTGGAGGAATAATCACAGGAATTAATAAAAGATGGGAAAGGAAAGTGAACTAAAATAAAGTTGCACGTGTTTGGAGATGGGAGAGAGGTGGGGCCTCAAGGTGGTGAAGAAGTCAAAATGGGTTAGGCTGAAAGTGCAGAAGGCAAATTTGGTAGAAGCGCTGCTGGAAACTTGCACCACAATCCAACGGCCTCCCGGTCTAACCCGGAAGGAGGGGCTGAGGCTCGGGGAGGTCACGGCGGTCCCGGGCCCTACAAGAGCCGTCTGCTCAAGCCCCAGGGTCGGTCACACGTGCTCGGCGGAAAGCTGTCTGCGCGCCCGGGAGCCGATGAGTCCCCACCGATCACGCCGCGGCCCGCGCAGCCCCGTTCGGCCCCCGGGAGGCTCGGCGCCGCTCACCCTGTAGCTTTAGGTTTCGCTGCCGCAATTTGAGGTTCCGCTTCTCGATCTTCTTGCGCAGAAGTTTCATCGGCAGGTGCGACATACTGTCGGAGAAACGCCTTCACGGCGTAGCCACTGCTGAGGTCCCGCGCGCCCAGAGTAGACGTCACTTCCGTCCCAGCCGCATGTTCGCAGCTCAGGTAACCGGAAACACTCAATGTGAATGCTAGCGCCTAGCGGGGCGGAAATGACTCCCGGCGCATGCGCTATGGAACCGTTGGCGACCATATTCTGTGCACCGCCCCCTGTCGAAGTGGAGGATTCATTACTTGGGCCAGAGCTCGGTGCACATGAAAGTGATTTGTGAATCTTGGTAGAATTTCCCATAGACTGAGGCTGAAGAAACAAAGGTTGAGCCTTGGGGCACAATTAGTAAGTTGTGGAGGGCCTCACTAAGTAGCTGAGGCTGGCCGTGAACCCGGATCCTCCAGTCTCAGGCTCCCAAATGCTGGGATTACAAGCGTGCGCGACCACGCCCAGCTTGTACAGTTTCTTTTCAACAAATAAAATGTGCTTCAACTGGAGAAAGGAATAAGTTTGTTTCACCAACACCTTGGAAATGTGACTTAGAAATAACTGCCTCATCCTCTCCAATCACTTTATGGCTCCTTTCTTTATTGGTGTATTATGAATATATGCAATAGTGGAATTCATCGTGGTATATTTGTACATGCAGATAACATTGTTGAGGTGAGTCCTCAGCTCAGGAATAGAATTTTAGCACGTGCCAGTTAGAGACATGAACAGAGGTTTATTTGGGGAAAAGGGAATACACATTCAAGAGAGAAATCGGACCACGTCAGGATGAGGAAGAGCCTTTTGGGGAGTTCAGGGCTCTCTTGTTACAGAGGACTTTCTTGAGGGGTGGGCTACAGGAGGTATGTGAGGATGATCTCAGTCTGGTAGTCCCAGTTTATGGTGATCTGGTGGTCTGGTCAACCGTAAGGTCCTCAGGCCTATTGGAATCCTCATTTGCTGACTGAAAGAGAGGCTGGAGAATGTCCTAAGTTATAGGTTTTTAAAAAATAGCATACCTGTCTTGCTATCAATGCACAGGGCAATTATACTTGATTTTAGTTAGCTCTAAACTAAAAGATTTCCCAGGAATTTGGGAGAGTCAGACCTGGGAAAGAGAACTGGTTTGTGGAGTAGAGGCTGAAGCACTTCAGTTCCAGGTGTTTTATATTAAAGTTATATTTTACTTTTCATTTCTGTCTGTCTTCTTTCTACCTACTTCTTTCTCCTATCCTACATCAACATAACTTGATCAATTTATTTCCCCAGTACTTCCCCTTTCCCTGCTCTCTTCCCTCCCTCCTCCCCAATTCCCTTCCTCTTCTCTATGGGCCTCTCTTCTATTTTTTAATGAAACTGTTTTTCTCCATAACTTCCACATATGAGATAAAAAAACAACTTTTGCGTGTGTGTGTGTGTGTGTGTGTGTGTGTGTGTGTGGTACTGGGGATTGAACCCAGGGGCATTCTACCTCTGAGCTACACCCTCTGCCCTACTTTTTATTATTTATTTATTTATTTTTCTTGTGGTACTGGGGATTGAACCCAGGGGCATTCTCCCACTGAGGTATTCCCCCAGCCCTATTTTTTATTCTTTATTTTGAAACAGGGTCTCTCTAAGTTGCGGAGGGCCTCACTAAGTAGCTGGGGCTGGCATCTACCCAGATCCTCCAGTTTCAGCCTCCTAAGTACTGGGATTACAAGCATGTACCACCACGCTCGGCCTTATTATTTATTTTGAATCAGAGTCTCACTAAATTGCAGAGGGCCTAAGTAGCTGAGGCTGGCCATGATTATAAGTGTGCATCACCACACTTAGCTAAAACACAACTTTTGATTTTCTAAGTCTGGCTCATTTTGCTTAACATGATGCTCTCTAGTTTTATCCATTTTCCTGCAAATAATCATTCTGTTCTTCAGTATGGCTGAATAGAACTCGATTGTGTAGCTTGGCTATTGTGAATTGCTGTGCCTCAGGACTCTTGGTGTGATTTTCTAAGAACTTTCAAATGCTATTTTCTATAAGGTTCACTACTCTACAGTGTATAGAAACTTCAAAAGTGCTATATTACAATAAATAAGCTGTTGCTTCCTTCACGTGTGGTTTGACTTTCCTGGTGGAAAATGGGTAGCTGTTGCAACAGTACAGCAGGGACATTGCGAAGGTTACAGAGTTAGAAAGTCCAGACTGAGTTTACATACAGTTTCCAAAAAATAACTAACATAACTGGTAGCCAATTGGTGGGAGTTCAAATACCTGAGAGGAGGTAATTTATAAAGAATAGAGGTTTATCAAAAGCCAAAAGAAGTATCTTCATATACCTTATTTGAGCATGATAGAACATACGAAATTTGAATAGCTAGTTTGATTCTCCAGCCTAAAACTGAGAATGGCCTGTTGCAAATTTCCAAAAGTTTCCTTGTTTGGGTTTAGGTAAAAATGAGAAGAGACTAACTCATCCTATTTGACAGAATATCTGATTTGTATTTTAAACAAAAGAGTGTAGAGGCATATTATGGTTTGGGGCAGGCAGAAGTAATAAGGATTCATGGACTGTCAGGGCTAGAAAGAATATTGAAGTATCTCTTATAAACCTTTCAAAGTAGAGGCTGGGGGAGGGGCTGCAGACTATGGACTTTCTTCTGGGAATGGGTCATGAACACCATACAGGCAGATACCACTTGTCATGAACTGCTGTTTACAGGAAAAATCATTATATGTTCTTATGTGGTTTGCAAATTTGAAGGAGGCAGTGAAATAGGAATCACATACCTGGCTTTAGACAAATAAAATAAAATAAAATAAAAGGGCATACTATCCTGAGCATCACAAAGGTAGAATAGAATTAGGTTCAATGTTGGTGGGAATCTCCATGCTTAGTACTATCCAGACCAAGTGATGATAATCTTCACCTTCTGTTTAAAATATCATTTTACTACAAAGTAAAACAAAAAAGATACATTTTCTTTGGATTATTTCATAAAATGAGCTATTTGTCCTGGTAAACATATTTCTTAATCACATTCCATGAAAAATATGAACTGAGATATTCCCAAAGCAATGCTGATGATGCTCAGTGACAAGTCTAGCCCAGGATTCAGGCACAAATCCAATGGGAAAGCATTTTTCCTTTCATTTATCTATTTATTACTGATTTAATCTGTCACATAGGCATCTGATTATAGAAAAATTAATTGCTCATCTCTGTGCAGTACACATGGACATATTTTACATCAATATTTATTAATGGTATTAGGATATTCACGATTATCCATTGAGTTAGACTCCAATTTACATTATTTGGCCCATGATTTTAAAAAGTTGTCTCATATGTTAGACTATAAGGTATAGTTTAAGATGATGATGAGATTATTTCTATATTAATTAGTGATTTTTTTCACCTCATGTGTCAAATCAGCTTGTAAATGGTTTGATAAGGCATCTCACTGAAGTTTGCCTTTTAACTCATCATATCCTGATAGATCTCTGTGCCCACCATGCTGTGGGATTTCTTAAAAATAATTTCAGTTTGACTCTGTAACTTCTGCCATTTTTAGTTATTAAAGTATCTGGCCCATCGAACGTGTCAATCTCATTCGAAAGCTCCCTCCTCCCTCTAGAGCAAGCAGGCCAGTTTCTCCAAACATCTCAAGGGGAGGAATGAGGCATTGTTTGCTTGCTTTCCTCTTCCATTCTCTTTTTTGCTTGTTCTTTGGGCATTGCAGTAAGACGGGAGAAGAATATAAAAAGTCTTTTCCTTTGTTGATTTTCCATGGCCAGTCTGATGGCTCTCTTTTTTTTGTTGGTTGTAATGTCTTTCTTCTTATACAAACAACCATATGTGTGGTGAGGAGGTTAGTTTTCCTGTTTTATGTTCACCATTCTTCATATAGCTCCTTGACTGAAGACCTGGACAGGTAGAGATTCCAGCAGTTTCCCCCCACCAGGAACTCAATTCTAAGAAGTTCCCACTAGCACTGGTGGTCTTCTCTGTAGTTTACCTGCATCTTCTAGTTGATACGCTGCACCCACTGGCACATCATCGTATCTTCACATTGTGCATATTCCTTATTGTCCCATGCTGTAGAGGAAGCCAACAGCATCAATCTCCGCTATATTTTGTGGGCCCTTTAGCTCCTATAATGGTTCATCTTCCTCCAAATTACTTAGATAATGCATTGAAATGGAGTTAGAAGTAGTAGAAAAGTATATACATGGTTATTTCCCCTTGCCTCCTTCTCGAGTCTTCCCTGTTCAGTCTACTACTAACATGTCTCTGCTTTTGGCTTCATCATCATAGGCTGGATTTTGCACATACCTACTTGTGAGTTCACGAGTGTAAGTTCACTTCCTGGATTAAGAGTACAGGTATAGACAAAGGAAGCTCTGATCTATAAGCCTGGTTGTGTTAGTTCAGAACATGTCCACACAGCTGTATTGCTGTTACTTATCTCCTTTGTCTTAGGGGAATTCACTTCTGTGATTATGAAAGATATTTCTCTATTCTCCTCAATCTTTACATTGGGTTTACCCTATGTTTTTGAGAAAGGGATAATCAAGTGGCATCCTCAATACTGACAGGGCTGGAACCTGGCTATACAGTCTTGTAGTTGAGAAGCAAATCTCACATTTTTCTACTTGAGCTAACATTAGCACCATGAAGCCCTCTACGTGCTGTCAAGGCTAGCAAGTAGGGTCAACTGAATAATGAGTAGATTAATCAAAACTTCAGATGCTGCCTCTAGCTCATAACTTTCAGACTGACAGGTTCATAATCCTTAAAACCATAATTTCCCCTAAGGTAGAGGTTTTTCTATAGGATACAATCTCTTTTCCTTCAATAGAGTGCTCCTCAGTTCTTTTTTTTTTATTCAGCTATAAAAATGTTTTAAGAAGTCATGATAAGGGATTGATTCATGCACACCACAAAGAGAAATGTGGGCTAAACCTGCAGATTTAGGTCACCTTTTAACTTAATAAAGTAACTTGTAGCCAAGAAATCATGAAGAAATGTGCAGTTTGCCTAAAAGTCATTATGGCTCTGGGTTTAAACTTTCTAATGCCCCTCTGAAAAAATCTATCCATAATTGCTCCAGCTCTACACTCTATTGCAGTCTTGAGAATTTGGATTTTTTTTGTAGTTAAAGCAATATATTAAATTATACTATTTTTAACAGTACTCAGAGTGGGATAAACATATGCTTTAAAAGTTCACCTGGCTGGAAGTCCTTCATTATAGACTTTCTCAGAAACTTAAGTACTAACAAGTTATCAGACAATAGTTTTATAAGTTAAAAAAAAAAAAAAAAAGCCCTGTGATGCTTACAATGAAAAGTTTGCTTATATGTTACTCTATTTTGATTAAAAATTTTAGGCATTTTTCTTTCTATAATAATAGGAGGCTTTTCCCTCTTAAATTGATTCTCTTAATTCTTAATACAGTCATGGTACTGTTTATAGATATTAATTATGCTTACTTTATTATATTAATACAAATATTATCCATGACAGAACTTTTTGTCTTTCTCAAACATTTTAATTGTATTGTTTTTTTTCTTTCAATAATTGATTATTCATGTTTTTTTTTTTTGTACTGAGGATTGGATCCCAGGGATAGTCTACTTCTAAGATATACCTGCAGTCTGTTTTTTTTTTTTTATATCTATCTATCTATCTATCTATCTTTATTTATTTATTTAGTTATTTGTTTGTTTATTTTGTGGTACTTGGATTTGAACTCAGGGGCATTCTATCTCTAGGATACTTCCCCAGCCCTATTTTATTTTTTAGTTTGAAACAGGGTCTTGCTAAGTTGCTGAGGTCTTCATTAAATTTCTGAGGCTAATCTCAAATCTGTGATCCTCCTGTCTCAGCCTCCCAAGTACTGGAATTACAGGCATTTGCTACCACACCCAGCTAATTTATTTATTTTGAGACAGAGTCTTGTTAAATTGTTGAGGCTAGCCTTGAACCTGCAATCCTCCTGTCTTAGCCTCCCAAGTATTGGGATTACAGGCATGTGTTACTACACCCAGCTACCAATTTTCTACCTGTTCTTAATTTTAAAAAGATGTCTTAGTATCATGGACTTAGCATAACCATGGAATTGTCTTTTTTTTTTTTTCCCTAGTCATCTGAAAGTCCCTGTCCTGTTGTTTCAATCTTGGCTGTTTGCCTTTTGGACCTGTTACCCGATCCTAAACTATTCAGTAACCTGTGGTAGATTTATATGGCTTGATAAATATCTCATTCTAAATCATAAGAAGTGTACAGAGAAGAGAGCCGTAGCCATTTATCACTTGTAATGAATATTTTAAGATCTTATACTAAAGAGTATTTGTCTTTTTTCTCATGTATGACTTGTTGCAGACCAAGCTAAAATCTATGAATGCTCAAGCCCCTTTTATACTGTTTCTCTCCCTTAAATAAAATGTCAAAGTGTTTGCATATAACCTATGCACATCCTCTTGTACACTTTAAATAATCTCTAGATTATGATTACTTATAATACTTAATACAAGCTGGGCATGGGGGCATATGCCTGTAATCCCAGTACTTGCGAAGCTGAGACAGAAAGATCACAGGTTCAAGACCAGCCTTAGCAATTTAGCAAGTTGAGAACCTGTTTCAAAAACAAAAATTACAAAGGGCTGGGGGTAGCTCAGAGGCAGAATGTCTCTGGGTTCAATCCCCAGTACCACAAAAATAAAACCACCAACAAAAAACCTAATAGAGTGCATGCAATACTGTGTAAGTTGTTATACTGTAATGTTTAGAAAACAATGAAAAGAATAAAAGTCTTTACATGTTGGATGCAATTTTCCTCTGAATATTTTTAATCTGGGGAATCTTCAGAATATTTTCCAGTGAATGCATCATTGTAAAGAAAAAGTGAGGTTCTGTGTGTGCATGTGGTGTGGTTGAGTTTAAGGGGAAGGTAGCTATTGCTGCCTCTCACTACTGCCACCTAGCTGAGACTTTGGAAAACTGCAAGAACATTTTTATTCGGTCCCGGGTGTGGTTGGTGGCATTTACAGGGAGAGAAACAGTGTTAGACATCCTGTAGCTCACAGGATAGTCCAATACATAATGAATGGTCTCACTTCACATATAACTTTCTAAGATCGTCTGGATGGTCGAGTGTTTAATTATCTGAACTTGCAACCATTTTACATGTAAATACCAAGCATTTTGCTTGATTTTAACGTGGAGAGAATAAGTCTTCCACTCCAGTCTTTGTCTCTGTGGAAACCTGCTTTCACTTTCTAGGCTCCTTCTGGTAGATACCATCATATTTCTAAGTCACTTAGATAATATTATATCTTAATTTAAAAATTGGGGCCTCTGCCACTGTTATGATTTACCTTTTTAAAATTAAGTGTCCTCCTAATGCTTTCTTTTTTTTTTTTTTTTTTTTCGGTACTAGGGATTGAACTCAGGGGCATTCTACCTCTGAGCTATACCCCCAGTCCTATTTTTTATTCTTTATTTTGAAACCGAGTCTCACTAAGTTGCGGAGTGCCTCACTAGGTAGCTGAGGCTGGCCGCGAACCCGGATCCTGCAGTCTCAGCCTCGCGAATGCTGGGATTACAAGTGTGCACCACCACGCCCGGCTCTCCTAATGCTTTCTGATACAGTTGTGCTGAAGTTTTTAACTTGGTGCAAATGGAGGGAAGATTGTACTTTGTTTTATTTGCAACTTTAATGATAGTTGTTCATCATTTTAGAAGCTCATGTCACTGATGACAGGGCTGCTGATGGCGTTAGAGTCACTAGCACAAGAATCCTGTGCTGGTCTGCATTTGGGGCTCTTCCATTCACCCTGTCTTTGCAAATGTAGTTGTACACAAGCATGGGACTACCTTATTGAGTCTTTTCTAGTGTCTAGGTGTTCACATATAGAAATACATATTTTTATTATTGTGTCTCTATTATTTCTGCTTTATATTATGGCTTGAGCAATACATTAATTTTTTTTTTTTGATACTGGAGGTGGAACTCAGGTGTCTTCTACCTCCAGGCTACACCCCATCCCTATTTTACTATTTTTTTAAAATTTGGAAACAGGGTCTCACTAAGTTGCTGAGTGCTGAAGTTGCTGAGGCTGGGTTTGAACCTGCAGTGCTCCTGTCTCAGCCTCATAAATACTGTGATTACAGGCACCATGCCTGGTGCTTACCATGCTACCATGCCTGGCTACACTGGATGTTTTAAAAATTATATACGTAGGGAGGTTATATGATCTTTACATTTAATTTTTGGATAGTAAAAGTGACATTACAAAATATTTGTTATAAAAAAAAACTTGGGTCTTATGGCATTGAGAACCAAGTGTATAACAAAAAAAATTTTCCAGAACAAATAACATCCTATCTGTTTGAGTCAGCATTCTCACCATGGCGACCCCCAAATACCTGATGACCACAATTTACAGGAAGGAAGATTTGCTTATGGTTTTGAAGATTTCAGAACACACACACACACACACACACACACACACACACACACACACATACACACACACACACACTATATATATATATATAGTCATATATACTATATATATGGAGTTTGTATGTATGAATGGACTATGATATATATTCCATTTTACATTGGCTGTCAAACAAGAGCTGGGACTCTAGGTCCTCAAGGCATGATGGTGGGAAGCAGAGAGGAGAGGAGAAAGAGAGAGTTTGTTGTCAGCTCATGGTAGCAGGGGAGAGAGGGAAAGTAGTAGTTTCAGCATTCTGCCTGGGAAACACTGTCCCTGCCCACACACCCAGGGGCCCCTCCCAGCAACAAGTCTGCCTCCAACATGGCTGCCTTGCCTACCACATGAGGTTGGAGTGATATTCTAAATCTAAAGCATAACACCACCTGAGGGCTTAAAGATGAGCTGGGCTAACTAAGTAGAAAAGAAGTAGAGTGGAGAAGTGGGGTGGTGTCCTTTGTTAGACCACACAAGTGGGTCCTTGTGGAGGACATTGCCAGGGGACTGAAGGGAACTGGAAGACAGCTCCTATGGATGGTGTTCAGAGAGCCAGGTGGACAGGACCACAAGGTGGGCTGGTCAGATGAGTAGGGGACAGTGACTCTCAGGGAAACCAGGTTAAATTAGATTTTAACTCTAAGACAATGGAAAGCCATTGAAGGGCAGACAGTGGTAAAATCAGATTTTCATTTTGGAAAATAACTGCCTGTAGCATGGAGAAAAGAATTCCTGGAGGGTGAAGGGGGATGCAGATTGAAATGGAATTACAGTCCAGGTGAGAAGTCACTATAACCCGGATTAGGCTGAGGAAAGCGGATCTATTGGAGATAAATTTAGGAGGTAAAAGACTTTGGGATGGAATGGGTTGCTGGTAGTCATGGGCAGGAGGGAGATGATGGTGCCTGGGATGAATCATAGATTTTGGCTTGTGCAGTTGGATAGTGGAGCCTTTGACTGTGTTGTGCAGTCCCGGAAAAGGAAGAAGACAAAGTTTGAGTAGGGTCAAGGTTACACGACTGGCCTTGGAATTTGAGGTGGTGATGCCATTGAGATCACAAAGTAGGATTGTTGAATAGGAAGTTGGGGCTTAGAAGAAACATAGAAAATATGGCCAGAGATAGAAACATGGGGTCATGTAACCGAAGGGACAGTTTGGGCAGCAATTGACAGGGAGAGTGTGGACTAATACGAGAAGAGCTGGGATTGAGCCTTGAGGAATTTCAACATGTAGTGTAGGTCAGAGGTCCCTAAAGGGTGGCCTCCAGACCAATGGCAATGGCACATTTAGGAGCTTGTGAGAATTGCACATTCTTAGGACCCAACCCAGACCTATTAAGTGGGAGACTGTGGGGATGGAGCCAGTTATCTATGTTTTAGCAAGACCTCCAGGTGATTCTGATACTCCTTAAAGAGTCAGAACTGCTGGTGTTATGAATGGGAAGGAGTAGCCAGAGAGGGTGCCAGGGCTAGAAGAGAATATGGATTCATAGAAGCCATTCACAGAAGCCAGGGATAAAAATATTTTAAGAAGTCTATGGCAATACCCTGCTGAGAAGTATCCCCCACCCCATCAATTTTGTTATCTTATGTTTGGACACCATACAAAAGCCCTGTAACTTAGCAACTTTAGGATTAACGAGTTTTCTGTGCCTCTCAGATTTTATAATTTCTATGAGCAATAAAATTTCAAACATTGTAATTGGCTGTAACCCTGCTATATTAAGAAATATTTCAGTTTAAGGTAAGAGTTAATTATTGGCTACATTACAACCTTGCCTGAAATCACAAAGGAAAAGACAGCAAAAGTGGGTAAAGTGGGTGGAAAAGTGACCTTTATAGTCTGAATTCAGCCACAAGCAGACAGGGGAGCAGCTCAAACTGCCTTTCTAGGGGCCTCTGAGTATGCGGACATCCTCTGTGTAGTTGCTTTCAATCTTGGCTGTCCTTAGGAATGTCCTAGGGAGATTTTACAAAGGACTGATTTCCTGGCCTCTTCCCAAACCCATTAAATCAGAATCTCTGGAAGTAGGCTGGATGCCTTATTTTAAAACACTCCCCAGCTGATTATCATGTTCAGCCAAGGGTTGAGCACCTTTGAGCAAGTTCTTTGGTGAATAAAGTCTCTACTAATTGGGCTATCTTTCCTTCAGGTAGATTTAGAGGGATTGTTTATTAGATCAGTTTCACCTAGTTGGGCAGAGCATTCCAACTTTAATAGTTCACGGGGTAACCCCTATTTTTTTGTGGGGTGTTGCAGTTCCTAGTGAAAATCAGTTATATACTTTTTATCCTGCCAAATCTACCACTTTTAACAAAATACTGATACTTAGCTGGATGTGGTATATAGTTATAATCTCAGTACATGGTAGGTTGGGACTGGAGGACCTCAGGTATAAGATAAGCTTCAGCAGCTTAGCAAGACCCTGTTTCAAAAAAAAAAAAAAAAAAAAAAAAAAAAAAAAAAAAAAAAAAAAAAAAAAAAAAAAAAAAAAAAAAAAAAAAAAAAAAAAAAAAAAAAAAAAAAAAAAAAAAAAAAAAAAAAAAAAAAAAAAGGTTGGTGGTCTAATTCAGAGGTAGAATGCCCCTGGATTCAATCACCAGTACCAAACCAAAGGAAACAAAATTCCAAAACCAAAAAAAAGATTTACATCAGCAGTAATGCACTTGCCAGTACTAAGAAAAGTAGATAAATACATTCTTGCAGATTTGTGAGTTTGCATTGTGAAACACTAACCACAGTATTGTGCAAGGTCTATGTTTTTGGTTAAAATTATGTTTTTTTTCAGCATTGAGGATCCAATCCATGCTCTCAGACATGCCAGGCAAGCAATCTACCACTAAGTTACATGTCTATCCCTTGGTAAAAATTATCTGAAGACAAACAAAGAGGTTGATTTGCATCAAAATTTTTTTTTAAGTTGCAGCAAACTGAGAGTAAGAAAAGCATTTTATTCTTTGATAGGATACTTTATAAAGAGAGAACAAATCAACTGTGGTTGAGAGAGACAAACTATATACACTGAGAACATTGTCATTTAGAGGAGTTTGCAGAATCTGGTCTTGGGTCCTGGATGCCTTAGCTGGATTCATGGTCATTTTGATGCTATGTCCAAGGTCTATAAATCACCACCAGGGGGCCCTGAAAGCATTTCTGTCTGATTTCAAGGACCTTAGCTTTTCTCAGTGAGTGCATTTGATAAAAATACCCAAGTGCAAATAGAAGAGGTGGCCAGGTCCCGGCTTAAAGTCTTTTTCTCCCTGGAACATTTTCACCCAGAATGTATCAGCAGCTGCCGAAACGACTTTAATGCACTCTGAATTTTATCAACTTTTTACTGTGCTGTTGAATAATCTTTTAGGCCTTGGCTTTTTTTTTTTTATGGACTAAAGTTTTGTATAAATTTGATATTTGCTATGGTGAGAAAAATAAGGTGTACTTTTTAAATTGAAGGCAAAAAAGTTACTTGGGTCTCTACCTTGTTACTAATATTTGGGGATTTGAGGATTTGGGATACCCAGATATCAGGGTATCTGGGGATTTGGGAGGTCTCTTTTAAGTATGTGGGGATTTTCTTAACACTCCATTTTTTGGGGTGCCAGACTGAACCTGGATTTTTCTTAAGCTCTTCTGTTTTGAGAATCCTATGTTATTTTCAAGTGAACAATTAATTGTGATGCCTACACAGCAAGGGCTAATTATTGAAAGGGACTATGATCTATAACCATGAAGTATTTGTCTTCATCCATTTGGGCCACTCTAATATTAAAGTTCTATAAACTGGTGGCTTGTAAGCAATTCATGTCTCACTGTTTTGGAGCCTAGGAAGTCCAAGATCAAGGCACTGGCAGAATTGGTGTCTGCTGAGGGCCGATTTCTTGGTTCATAGATGAATGGTACTTCTTTTCTGTGTCCTCATGTGGTGGAAGGGGCACTCTCCCTTGGGCCTCTTCTATAAGGCATTGATCCCATTCATGAGGGCTCCACTCTCATGACCTTCTTATCTCCCAAAGGCCCCAAGTCTTAATATCATTATTTTGGGGATTAGGTTTCAACATATGAATTTTGGGGGGAACATAAACATTGGGACCGTAACAATAGTTTTATTAAGTTGGCAATTCATATAGATTTTTAGAGACATATTTCTCACATTCAGATAGGTACTAATAGGTTATACATTAGTTAAAATTTTGATTTTCTTTTTTCTTTTTGGGGACTGGGGATTGAACCCAGTGGTGTTCTACCACTAGGATACATCCCTAGCCCTTTAAAATATTCTTATTTTTGTTCAAATAATCTCTCTTGGCAGGGAGGAAGTCACAGGATTTAAAATGAGATACAGGTAGAAAAAGGCTCTATTGTTTTGAACAAGTAAAATATTATTTGTTTGTAATATTTACATTTGAATTGTATTTTACAGATTTAACAATTCTTGTATGAAGTATGATAATTCCCACATATTAGGAAGGATTTTTATAGTTTTGTATCAAATGTAAATAGTTAGAATATACTCTAGTAAGAATTGGATAAATATGGAATTGATACAGAAAATTCCCTGACCCTGTATTCAAGGTTAAACAGGATAACTGCTTAGCAAAAACTGGCAGGAGAGATAGAAGAATCACAAATTTGGTGAGTAGAGATGTCCTTTAAGATATTGTCCACTTTTCAGATTTTATACATATTAAAATCAGAAACTACATTCATTTCCATTAAAAATGTTATTCCCCAAATCCTAAAATTTATTCATAAACAAAGTGTTTTTTTTTATGTGAAATAAACTTCAAGAAGCTGAAGGACTCCTGGAGGAATAGCTAATAAGGATTAAATTATGGAATGGACTTTGTTTCCTATGACTATCATTGGATGTAACTGAGTCATGTGCCTTTGTGTCTTCTATGCTTTGGATCTGAACTGACTCCCAAAGGCCTATGTGTTGAAGGCTTGGTCATTAGCCTGTGGCACTGGGAGACAGGGGGACCTTTATGAGATGGAGCCTAGGAGGATGAAGTTAGGTCTTTGAGGGTGTCACCTTAAAGGGGATATTGGTACCCTAGCCCCAACCTGTCTCTTCTTTGCTTCCTGGCTGCCAAGCAGTGAACAGGCCTCCTCTGCTCCATACTCCTGCCATGTTATACTGATGCCACAGGCCTAAAGCAACAGGGCCAAGTAACCATGGACTGAATCCTTTGAAACTATGAGTCAAAGTAAACCTTTTCTCCTAATAAGTTGACCATCTTGAGTATTATATCACTGTATGTTTTAGATTTTCATCTTGTAAATGCATTTAATGGTTTCCTTTTCCCATTATACTCTCATGATATCATAGATTGTGTAAACTTTCTGGAATGGCTTCCATTAGTAGGACTTGATACTGTCAGGGGCAAGCATAGTATCTTAGAAAGAATTTAACAATTTCTTTCACTTTTTTTTTTTTTTTTTTTTTTTTTTTAATTTTTTGCGGTGCTGGGGATTGAACTCAGGGGCATTCTACCTCCGAGCTATACCCCCAACCCTATTTTTTTATTCTTTATTTTGAAACCGAGTCTCACTAAGTTGCGAAGTGCCTCACTAGGTAGCTGAGGCTGGCCTCAAACCCGGATCCTCCGGTCTCAGCCTCCCGAATGCTGGGATTACAAGCGTGCGCCACCACGCCCGGCTTCACTTTTTAAATTTAGTGAATTTCAGGATTATTGGATTAAGTAAAGAACAAAAATTTCAAGTATGTTTATGGGGACATGGAGAGAGTGAAGCATTTTCTTCACCATTATAATGAATATGTATTTTATGTAAGTAAATCTAAATGTACAAGAATTTTTACAAATATTTGCATTTGAAATTTACTAGTAGACATGGTCCTTACACTGAAAGATCCTAAACACATGTTCTCACTTAAGTAAATGAGATCATGATCTACAATATGAACTAGTTTCATCTTAATTCTAGAGATTTTTCTTACCTACATGTCACTTAGCTTCTAATTCACATTTGACAATCTGGAAATTAGGCAGAAAAATAGATATTTGACCATCAAAATAGATCATTTAAAGTTTAGAAGGTAAAGCTTGCATCTTTTATACAAGAAAGAGTCTCTTCAGCCCTTTAGTGTGGACTTATCTTAATTTCTAGGAAGCCTGATGACTTTGATTTCTTACTTTATAGTAACTACAGATGTTAGGGGTGGGCGGGTGAAGGAGAGAGCAGGTACAGGGAGATACCTTGATGGCAGCAGGAAGTGATTGCTGGCATTGAGAAGGACACTGTAAAATGTTTTCAAATTTTAAAAATTGTAGCACCCTCAGATTGTAATTCAGGATCACTGAGTTTAGGAGCTATCTCACAGAAGTCCTTGTGAGTGACCCAATATGCCATCAGTGGTTTCCACTGTTGCTTCGATCTAGTGTTCTCTGATGACTCAGGGAGATTGAGTGGGTGCACAACAATCTGCTATACCTCATCTCGCCAACTCTTCTCATATCCATGTTGCATGTTAGAATTCTTTAAAAGGGCTTCTCAGCTACAATGTGTGTTAAAAAACAAACTCTTTAGTCTATAGTTTGGTTCCAAACTGAGACTTGAGTCATATAGAAAAGATATTTGCACCACTCTTTGTGTAAAAGTCAGGAAAAGGTATAAAATATTTCATAAATATTTACAGTAAAATGGTGAAAATAAAAGTTTTGGCATGATAGATTCTAAGTAAATATTTGTTGACTAGATGAATTACTAAATGCTAAAGGAGAAACTCAAACTGACAGGTCAACTTCCCCTACATCATTGAACAAGCAAAGCATGGCTGAATATGGCTCCTTTGTAGAGTTTTATTGTGATTAGATACCTGGGTTTAAACTTCTAAGAACAACTTAGCTAGAGATGTGACAGCATTTGGCAAGGCCTTTGTCACAAGTGCCTTTAAGTATTATCTTGCAATCTCTAAAAAATTTTTAAAAAATATCAAAGTATTTGACATGAAAGTTGATGATTCATTCTCTTGCAGATATGGATTTTGAAAATGAAATCAATTCTAGAGGCAAGTCTAGTTTGTTTTGTTTATAAAACTAATCTATTTAATTAAAGAAAAGGTTATTTATTATCTTAAAGTTAATCAATTTGATCATTTGTTATTTTATGCATTGAATGTTAATTGCCAAATGTGAGGCAGAGCTAACCATGGAATCTAATTGCTTATATACACATTGTTAAAATTAGAAAATACAACATATATAGAAAAAAGTATGCAAAGTAGTAGTGTACAGATCAATGATATGTTACATGGGTTGGTGAACTTTTGTTGTAAAAGTCCAGGTGGCAAATATATTAATTTTGTGGGGCTGTACGGTGTCTGTCATAACTATTCAACTCTACTATTGTTAATGTAAAGGCAGGCAGAGACAATATGAAAACTAATGTATGACTGTGTTTCCATATAACTTTATTTACACAAATAGGTGGTATACTAGATTTGGGTCGTTGGTGTGGTTTGACAATCCCTGATTTATTACAACACTAACCTCAGTATTACTACAACCCAGGAACATAAATATGATATTGTCAACATTTCAGAGGCATCCTACTCTCTCCTTTCAGTCACCATGGCTACCCTTTTACTCTAATCCTGACTTTTATGGTAGTGCACACTTTGCTTTTCTTTGTAGTTTTATCAGCCAACCACGTATTCATTAATGGAATCATATAGTATATATCCTTTTTTTGCGCAACATTATCAGATTCATCCCCATTGTACAAAGTGATAATTTGTCCATTTTCATTGCTGTAAAGAATTTCATTATGTGAATATATTAACACTGATTTTCCCATTCTAATGCTATCGTACATTTGGTGGTTGTTTTCATGTTTTGGATCTTGTGAATAATGCTTATATGAGCATTCTTATATTTATTTCTGAATGCACATGTGCATCCATTTCTGTTGAGCATGTATTTAGACGTAGAATTGATGAGTGTGCTTTGTACTTGTATTTTAATAGAGAATACCAACAGTTTTCCAAAATAGAGGAGAATTAATCCCCTTCCCTGCATTTTATAAGATTTCTCTTTGTTATGCACCTGGAGTCAGCAAACTATGACTCATGCCCAAATGTGGAGGACCTCTCTAGCACTGTGAGCCTTGGAGACAGAGCCAGATCATCTTCTTCTACCATTATTCTTCCCCTGCTGGCAGCCATGCTCTCTGCTGCCTAGAGCTTCACTAGTCACCACCTTAGGGACTCTGCTGTTGTTAGCGGCTAGGGCACTAAGGGGTGGAATCTCTGTCAGCCTTCTTTGGCCAGCTGGTCATTAAAAAAGCCAGACTCCCTAGTATGAAAGAGGAGGCTGGGATCTCAGAGTCCCTGGGACAGAGAGGGAAAGTGACCATGGTGGCTGCCTCAGCACTTCCCCATCAGGCCTCTCCCCCTCAGACCCTGTTGCTCTTCCTCTAAGTTGCTTTAAGCCAACTTCAATGGGGTCAAAGCCTGCCCACCCCTGGGGATAGTCCATTCAGTTAAATATGGCAGAGCAGCTCAGGAATTTTCTCTTATTATATAAGCCGCTGTACTCAAATACCCTTGATTTTGCCTCTTGACTGCAAAGCCTAAAAACATTTACCATCTTGCCCTTTATAGGAAAGGCTTTCCAATTCCTGTTGTACAGTCTCAACAATACTTTAGTGTTGCCAGTCTTTCTAATTCTACATATTCTAGTGGGTCTGTACTTATATTGATTGGATTTTTAATTTTTATTTCTCTGATTTCTATAGACTTTGAGAACCTCATTATGTTGAGTAACTATTTGAAACTGTTGAGTCCGTTTTCATTACTTTCATATGGAAATCTGATTTGTTACAAGACTGTCCTCTTTTTTCTGTTCTGTAAACCAAGTGTCCAAAAGTGCATGAATCTGTTTCTGGGCTCTCTCCCTTTTTCTGTATGTTATTGTTGCTGTTGTAATTATAATTATAATTATTATTTGTCTACCATTGGGAAGTGCCACTCTGTATTAATTATCACGAGTCTTGATATATAGTCAAGGAAACTTCTACCTTTCTTTTTCCCTTCCATATACATTTGTGACCAGCTTGTCAATTCACACAGATACCCCCCCACTTTGAACACTTATACACATACACACACACACACATACACACACACACACACACACACACACACACACACACACAGACCCTATCAGGGTTTTAGAAGTCCATTAAATCAATAGCTTGGTTGAGAGAACTAATATTTACAATATTGGACGTCCTAATCCAGTGCTTCTTGATCTTTTTTTTTTTCTCCTAGGAGCCTTTTTTCAGATGTTTCTCAGAATCCTTCTTTTCCATTGGGAAAATCTTATACCATAAATATGCTGTGTATCAACTATGCTTTGCACATAAAAAGAGTAAGATTTTTTTTTCATCCTGCATAAAACCATTTTTACCCATCTTGGGGTAAAAATTTTTATTCCACCTCTGTTATGAATTCATATCACAATACCTAGCATAGCTTTCCATCTAGTTAGATATTTATTATTATTATTATTTTTTGTGGTACTGGGGATTGGACCCAGAGGCATTCTACCTTTGAGCTACATCCCCCAGTCTGATTTTATTTCTTATTTGGAAACAGGGTCTCGCTAGATTGATGAGAGTTTCACTACTTGCTGAGGCTGTCCTCAAACCTGTTATCCTGTGTCAGCCTCCCAAGTACAGGGATTACAGGCATGCCCCATGATGTCTGGCCCTTTGATTACTCTTTTTTTTTTTTTTTTGCGGTACTGGGGATTGAACCCAGAGGCATTCTACCTTCGAGCTATACCCCCAGTCCTATTTTTTATTCTTTATTTTGAAACCGGGTCTCACTAAGTTGTGGAGTGCCTCACTAGGTAGCTGAGGCTGGCCTCAAACCCAGATCCTCTGGTCTCAGCCTCCCAAATGCTGGGATTACAAGCGTGCGCCACCATGCCTGGCTTCCTTTGATTACTCTTAATATTTTTTAAATCATTTTTTGTCAAGCAGTTAAATGCATCTATTTATAGGTTGATGCCTAGGTATTTGATATTTTGGAATATAGAGTTCATGCCCTTCTGAGTTGGCTGTGTAGCTTCCAAATGGGCTCAAGGAAACAGAGGTGGTCATTGCTGAGCAAGGCACCTTGGCCTCTTGGCTCTACACCTAAGCGTCTGCCACCTGTCTGCTCTGCCTCAAGTCCTGATTTGTAGGCTCTATTTTTCAAGATATATGCTTGAAAGCTTTAGTCTAATTCCAAGCCCATTTGTCATTTGTGGCTACAAAAGAAATTATATATATTTTTAAGTACAGAGCAGATATTTGGAGAGGAGGACAGTGTCTTGGAAAGCATTCGTAATTAAGGTGTAAACAACAGCATGCAATTATTTTTTTCCTGTTTTACAAGAACAGGGTGAACATGTATCAGTAGATGGCACTGTTTCTCAATAGATAGATAAAGCCCTATCACGGTGAAAGGTTTGAGGGAAAAACATTTTTTGCTACATTGGAATTAGGAATAATATAAATATACCTGAAAACAGTTCTGCAGAATCCCTTGTGATCCACTTCTCTGACAAGCTTAATTAAAGGCAATGAGGAAGCCTAAGCTCCCTCACCCTCTCTTACCTTTGGTGGGCTCTTGCTTTGATTGCTCTTCTCTTGGACCAGGCTAAGCTAAATGACAGTGTGATGTGTAGCTGGCGAGACCAGAATAAATCACCCAGATGGGACTGTGGCTCAGTGGTATAGTGTTTGTCCCTCCTGCCTGGGATCCTGGGATTGATCCCCAGTGCTGGGGGGAAAAAAGAAGAGAAAGAAAGAAAAGTACAATATATCACCCAGAGGGAAGCCAGGGGTGCCTCCTGGGTGCAGCTCTGTGCTCTGTCCAGAGGCACTGCTGGTTTTCCTTGGTCAGAGCCATCTGTATGGGAGACAGGAGAGAGTATGAGAGGAATCAAACCAGAAACTTCTTCTGAGTATAGTTTGCAAGACCTGTTTGCAAACTCTGCCTCTGCTCACCCTAGTCCTAGCAATTTGATCTTGGTAAACCATTGGCTCTCTCCAATCTCAGTTCTGTTACCTAAACGATGGAAGTAGCAGCTACATCACAGGGTGTTGTGAGGATTAAACGAGGCAACGTATGAAGAGCACTTAGCCTGGTGCTGAATGACAACATACTATGGTGATTATTCTGTGCTCTTTGAAGCTTTTAAAGTGGCACAGAAAGTAGACACTGTGGGTCGTGTAGTAACTATTGTGTGCCCAGGTGAAAAATGTCATTGAACCTGGCCACTTGCATTGCTTTAAGGTTTGAACTCTGTCACCCGAGCATATGGCCTTGAACAGCACAACCTTTGCTTTTTCGGTCACCTGAGGAGCTTTCAAAATATGCCAGCACCCCAGCCCAAGAGATCTGGATCTAATTGGTCAGGGATGGGCCAAGTCCCCCGGTGACTCTAGCAGCTGTGTTGAGATGTCCAGTCTATGGCATGCTGCTTTTACATAGTGTTGTCTGCAGAGGTGAGAGCAGGTCTGAGGCTTGTGGCGGGGTTACAAGTTCATACCCGAGTGTATGTGAGATGTCAGAGCTGATGGTTTCCTCCTATGCCCCGTGCAGTCGGCTCAGGTAGGTGGCTGATTGGTATCTTTGCAGATTCTGGCTGGGCAGAGGCAAGTTAAAGTATACTATACATGTCTTCCTCTTAGATGTACTTCCTGAAATACAGAAATAAAGCCCCCAAAGCAAATCATAACATCATAGAATTCTATGTTTTATCATGTTTTTCTATATTTATGCTTTTGCTTCTGTATGTGTGTCTGTCTCTGTCTTTGTTTCTGTCTGTCTCTGTTTGTGTGTCTCTCTGCTCTATAACTGCTCTGTTTCTGTATGTCTGTTTTGTTTCTGTCTGTCCGTCTTTGTCTCTTTACTCCTTTGTTCAGGTGGGGCTTGATTTATGCATCGAAGGAGATTACCATGTGTATTAAATTTCTCCAGAGGAACAGAACCAACAAATTTACATGTGTAACGCACACACACACACACACACACAC
>PVLC010022339.1:0-26785 GCA_004027655.1 Graphiurus murinus | reverse complement strand
AAAGGAGCCACTCGGAATTATCTGCTGGCTTTCCACCTCTAAAGATTAGACCAGTTGTGTTTCTCCTATGGGTCATTTAAAAAAAATGTGAGTTTATTTTTTGGTTGTCATACTGACTGGGGAGCTCCATCAATAGTATTTACTGGGTGGCCATAAGAGATGCTAACTTTATGCAAGTTTGGAATAGTCCTGTACAATGAAGAATTGTTCTGTGCCTCATGTGACTCTCTTATGTCCAACTGGACAGTTGTGAATTTGGAAAAATCTATGTATGATTCTTCAAAACAAAAGCCTAACTGTAGTTTACATAGAAACACAATGTATTTATTACATGGAATTAATATAACCTAAATTTTCTTTCTTTCTTTTTTTTTTTTTTTTTGTGGTACTGGGGATTGAACCCAGGAGCATTCTACCTCCGAGCTACACCCCAGCCCTATTTTTTATTCTTTATTTGAAACAGGGTCTCACTAAGTTGCGGAGGGCCTCACTAAGTAGCTGAGGCTGGCTATGAACCCAGATCCTCCTCTCTCAGCCTCCCAAGTACTAGGATTACAAGCATGTGCCACCACGCCTGGCTAATATAACCTAAATTTTCTAGGAATAAAGATTTGTACTTTAGCTTTGTTCAAAAAATTTTTAAGTGGTTCATTATTTTGGATATCTGCATAACTTAGAAAATTGTAACACTGCTCAAAGGATTTAGTTGTCTACACAGCACATCTTGGTTTATGCTTGTAGTTAAAGAATTCAAAGGCAATTCTTCATTTAAATATGGCTTCTGACTACTTTATTGTGTCTTGCGGTATAGTTATTTCCAAGCATTTACAGGTTGGAATACATATGTTTTGTTACAAGCCATTTTCTTTTTATTTCTAATTTATATTATGCTTATGCTTAATACATAACCTTGACTTAAAATTATATTGACTGTTATAATTTAGATATGGAATATACCACCACCTCCCCCCCCCCCAAAAAAAAAAAACAACAACAAAAAAAACGTGTGGTAGGCAATGCAGCAATGCTGAGAAGTGAAATAATGGAATCATGAAGGTGTTAACCTCATCAGTGGATCAATCCATTGATGGATTAATAGTTTAAATGGATTTGCTGGGTGGTAACTACAGGCAGGTTGAGCATGGCTGGAAGAAGCAGGTCTCTAGGGGTGGAGCCTTGGGGGCTGTATCTGTCTCTGATCCCGCCCTCCTTTTCTCTCCTCTTCCTCCTCCTCATTCATTCTCTCTCTCCCTCCCTCCCTCTCTCTCTCTCCTTCTCCCACCATGCCCTGTGGCCATGAAGTTTTTGCCTTGGAGCCAGCTGACCTTGAACTGACTCTCTGAAACCATGAGCCAAATCAACCTTTCCTCCTCTAAGTTGTTCTTGACAGGTATTTTGGTCATAGAAATGAAAAGCTAACTATTATATTGACCATCAATCTCATTTCAGGATAGGAAAAGGGGCTTAACAAAATATTTTTGTAAAAAGGTGGCATTGGGCCTGACAGGCTTGAGAAAAACAGACTAATAGGTGACAGAAAAGGCAGGAGTCATGAATGTGAGTTGTGTTAAATGCTGTTACTTACAAACTGTACCCCTCCCTGATTCAAATGAAGAAAATTTACAACAAATATTTAGATCAGGGAGGGGGGGAAAGAAAAGAAAAGAAAAAAAAATGCTTTTGGGGTCGACCATAGTGCCTCAACGTAAAATTTTTAGTCTTTTGATTTTAAGACAGGAACTTGTCAGTTCATAATACCAGAAGATCTGAAAGAAAAACAAAAACAAAACACAGACCATTTACAGAGTTCTCAGGCAACAGGGAAAGGCTTCCAAGTGCTCAGAAGACTAAGTTAGTCGAAGCCAGGTGAGATCAAAGAGGCCTCTGTTCCCTCTATGGAGATTTAACAAACTCCAGAGAACAAGAGCTATACACGAGAAGAAAACAGCAAAATTCTGGTTCTTTACAGTTAAAAGTTTGCCTTTTTTAGGAATGAAATTTTCCTACATGGTACAAACATAAATGGAACTTGAAAACATTATGATTAGTGAAATAAATCAGATACAGAAGGACAGATATTATATAATTCCAACTTAGATGTGGTACATAGAATAGGCAAATTCAAAGAGAAAAAAATAGAGAAAAGATCGCCAGGGTGCGGAGCAGGAGGGAATGAGGAATTTATTGAGTCCAGAGTTTTTATGGGGGTTGATAAAAAGTTTTGAGTATAAATAGTGGTGATAGTTACACACCATTTGGGATGTATTTAATGTCACTGAATTGTACACTTAAAAGTGGCTAAATTGTTGAATAATATGTTATGCATATCTTATCAGAATAAAAAGATTAAATTTAAAATAAAAATCTGCCTTTTTTTTTCCAGCACTGGGGATTAAACCTAGGGGTGCTTTACCATTGAGCTATATCCTCAGTCCTTTCTTTAATTTTTACTTTGAGACAGGGCTTTGCTAAATTACCCAAGCTGGCCTGGAACTTATGATCCCCCTACCTTAGCCCCCCAAGTTATCTGGGATTATAGCCTGGTTAGTTTGCCTTAAAAAGAAAAGAAAAGAAAAGAACCTCTAAATACAGTTCAGTTCCTAGAGTCTGCAGATTTTTAATCATTTTTTCTTTCTACTCACATCCTTACTTTCAATTCTGTGTACTATACCATAAACACTATTTTATGGGGGTGAGGGGAGAGGGAGAATAAGAAAGCCCTGTGTAGGAAACTTTCACATCATTGTTGACTCTTAGGTCTTCAAATGCTGCTTTTAAAATAAAGCAGAAAGATGACTGTTTGAGACATATGGAAGATTTATCATTCTCCAAACACATTTTAATGAATGCAAAAGGCCTTAAAATCCCCTTCTTGGATTGTCTTGCCTACAACTCCTTTTGAAAGCAGTTTAATTTCTTTGAACAGTCAGATTCCGGGGCTGCACTCACTGATACACTTATACACCAGGCCATTTCCTTTTTGGTGGTAGTTGAGGATAACATCAGAAAGAATAAGCTAATCTACTCTAATATTGAATTTGGGGTGATTGGCTTGTTTCTAGCTTTTTTTTTTTTAGCTGAAAGCAGTTTTTAAAAATATTATCATTTTTTCAGATACTTTTCCCTACGATCTTTTATCCTAAGAGTAGATTTCGACCATGTGGACAGAAAATCAAGAAGACACAAGCCTTAATAGGACCCTTAAGCTTCTCTGCTGGATTTAGAGGGTAGAGGGCCACACTGATTCATTCTTCCTCAATCTCTTCACTTCAACTTCTCCAGCCCCATCTATGACTGAAGGCAGGGTTGCCATGAGCAGTATAATATATTTAAGCTTTTTATTTTCTTGTTGAGAGACTGTTTGGAATGAACTATTAGTCTTCATAGTTTTGTTATTCAGTGAATGAAAAGTGTCTATCTCCACAATATGAGAGTTGTAGCCCTCTTTGTTCTTGGAGTCAAGCTACCAGGTGAACCATTAAATATACACAGATGGGTAACAGGTTTTCGCTGAGCATTACACAGAACCGCCTACCTGGCTGTTTCTATCACACATCAGGGGCCAACAGAAGCAGTATCAGTCTCTAGATCACCTGGGTAGAGCAACAGAAACTTAAAAACAAGAAAGCAAACAAACAAAAAACCCCTTGTCCTCCTGGGGACATCAAAGTTTTTATTTATTTTGTTTAAGTTTATGAGTAACGCAAATAATAGGGTCTTTGTGTTTTATCAGAAAAGTTAATGAAGTTTACTTCTTCAGAACTTGGAGTGAGTAGTAAACAAAATTATGCTGTCACTCTCCTTGGAGTACATCCAGTGCTGTCACATTAAGCAAACATTTCTTCTCATGGAAGTGCAGCACTTGATGGCTTGCAGGCAGAAAGAGCCCAAGAAGAGAATAATATGATGCATTTATTTGGAGCCATGTGTGATGGGGAAGACAAGCAGGACCAGTTTTGCAGTTTTAAGAATGGTAGGAAAACAGATTCTGGGCCACCTAAGTGTCATCTATGTGACACCTACGTGTCAGTGGGGACTTTGTTTTGAAAGGTTACTGAGTGGACTTAGCCCTCAGAGTCTTTGTGGGAAGAGGACAGGCATCTGGGGCAGTGAAGGCAAATAGCACACTGCACTGGGAGGCAGAACTAAAATTTGAGGTGACCCTGGGGACTCTCACTCAACCAAGGCATGCTGACCCGAACCGAGAAGATTTAACAAATGCACAGAAGGAGGGAAGAGGAACCTTGACAGCACAATGACACCACTCCTCTCTTCCCTCGTGCTTCTCCTGACTGCTTTGGGGACCAATGTCATGCAGAACACAATGATTAACTGCCAACAGAGGGAGAGGGATTGAACTAACTGGTTAAAAGTTCCATCTTGGAGTTTTCAGAGTTGTCCACAAAATGGCAGGAGGCCACAGATTAGCTCATTCTGAGAAAGAAGTGTTCAACATGTATACAGCGCTGAGAGAAACTATTGGACAGATGTGATAAAAAGTGGGGCAGTTTACCCACGGGCCTGCCTTGTTGAAAGCCTTTATCCTTGTTGTGGTCAGTGGCATGAGATGGTCGTACTGCATCTCCCTGGTCCCTAGAAAAGCTATCCTGGACTCTGGCTGGCACCCGGTTGGATAGACACAGTGGATTCCATTTCAAATGGCCCATGGGGCGCAGCGGGCGAGAGGACTGGGTTCTTTTGTGGTGAAGGAGCATTCAAAAGAGCAGGAGAAGGAACAGCCACGTCAAGACCTTGCTTGTCCAGGGGATGTCCCTTTGCCAGGAACCACGGGACGCCCGACCCCAGCACAAGGAAGGCCACACGGAGAAGCTGGCAAAAGCGGCAGCCACGGCAGAGCACAGGAAGCAGCTCCTGTGGGCTTTCGCTGCTGTGGCCACACCGCCAGTTACAGTGTGGTGGCATGGGTTGGGGGTAGGAGGAGAAGTGGTTTCTCTTACTCTTTCAAACGAGGATAGCATTTCCTTGACCAATTAATAAAAAAAAAAATCAGCTTTTTTTTTGTATTTTTTGTTTTGTTTTTATCTAGAGTGCTTTGTCTATTAGCTGATGAAATAAATGACATATGAATTCTGGAAAAGGAAATGGGTCAATTGCAGATTCTTTCCCTCTGCTCGCTCGAATGCTGAAACAGACAGGCTTGTTTCATCCTGGTTGAGAGCATGTGGTTTGCTGGTCAGGGGATGGGCCAGGGAGTCAGAAAGTCTGCCTTGTCTTCCCAACTTGGCCACTGACTCACTGGGTGACCTTGACCAGCAGTTGCACCCTCAGGATCTGCAACCAGCAAGCAGGGATTCAATGACAGAAAGGTTTGAGCAGATTCTAGGCATTTGGGGGTTGATACTTTGAGATTTCAGGCAGGCAAAGATGAGAAGAATTCCAAATTTAATTTTCTTGCACAGGGAAGCATGATTGAGAGCTTGTAGGACTCAGAACATGATAAATCCTCATGACCAACAGTGGTAATAACCTTTGATATAGCTTGAAAGATTCAAATCTCCAAAGCTTGTCACCTTCCAAAATTTCATGCTACTGGACCCTCTGAGTTTATTGAAAACAATTTAAAGTGAAATTCCATGATGCCGAGTCATCTCCTGCCAGCCACTAAATACTAAGATGAAAATCTCTTGTGACATTTCACACAATGGCAGTTCAGAGGTCTTGCATTAGATATTTTAAAGTCTTTTATAATCTGCTTTGTTACCTTCCTCTGAAGAACCCCAAGAATTTGAAACATAGTTATATCCACTCTTCACCCAGAAAACTGAACCTCTGGGTTCTGAGACAGGTTTCCTCTCTGTCCTATCAGGTCTGAACTTTTCTTGTCCAATGGGAGTTCTTTTCTTGTGAGGATTCTGGATGGTGCTGGGAAAACTGTAACTGACAGATCAAGAGTCAGGAAACTGCATTCTTATCCTGGCATTTCCACCTTTTCTCTTCTTCTTCTTCTTCTTCTTTTTTTTTTTGCTTCCATGAACCCTTCCTCCAGAAGAAATTTTGTGCACCATTCTAGGATAAAAAAGTTCTAGGAGAGGAACCTTAGCCCCTCTCTCCTCCACTGACAAGCCTAGCCAGAAGCTTTCTGAATCCTTCAAGTTGTTTTCATATACAAGACAGTCTGTGGGTGAGGGCAGGGAGGAGGAATCGGGTGTGTTTACAGCCAAGCCAGGCGGGTTAGTGACTACTGTGCTGGATTGAGAGATGCCTATTTTTGGTTTGGGTCCAGTCATTAAAAATAGAAGGTCTTAAAATTTTGGATGAAAGCCACTTTGTAGTGTTCCTTTTGATGTGCCCCTGCTTCGTGCCCACGTTGACTCCATATATTCCCAGTTAACTGTAACACTCATTCCTTAATCATTCTTGTTGCATAAAATTTACTGTATTTTGTGAAAACAATTTTTTTCCTCACATGAATAGTTTCATGTGAAGAAAACAAAACTCTGATAAAATATTTTCTGCTGTTAGGAGTTACTTTTCCTTTAGCATGAAAATAGCATTTTAAAACTATGAAAGATATGCATGCTAACCAAAACAAAAATCCTATAACATATGAACTAGATGGATAATTTCACCTATAATCCTAACCACCAAGTATAATGGCTAGTAACATTTTGATATGCTTCTTTGAGAGCTTTTTGTAAAAAAATCTATTTCTCTCTCTCTCTCTCATATATATATGTATATACATATACATATATATATATATATATATATATATATATATGTATATATTTCTTTCTTTTGGGTGTGGCAATGAGGACTGAGCCCAAGGGCAAGAACATTCTATCTCTAGGCTATACCCTCAGCCCTATTTCATTTTTTATTTTGAAACAAGGTCTCACTAAGTTGTGGAGGGACTCACTAAGTTGCTGAGCCTGGCTGCAAGCCTATGATTCTCCTGTCTCAGCCTCCTAAATTTTGGGATTACAAGCACGTGCCACCATGCCCAGCTTATAAGTATACTCTCTTATACATCACACGAAACATTTTTTGAATAAAATGGCTAATACATTTGGAAAAATGGCCTAATAGTTTATTTAACTACATATATCCTGAGAAAACTAATGTATCCTGAAAATATATGTGTACACACAAACACACACACACATATCTTACTGTGCATAGAGAAAGATTTGATTGTTTTCAGTCCTTATATTATATTCCAAGTTATGAAGACATCATCAACTTTTTTCATCGATGGACATGTAATTTTCCTAATAGTCATTTTCATAAACAACAGTGTGTTGAACATCTATTTCTATTGAATAGACAGTTTTTTTAAAGTTGGACACCTTAATCAAATTGTACATACATTTAAATTTGCAATGTTGGCCATCAGAAAGGCTGGTATAATTTACATTAGTAAAATAGAAATGCAGAGGGGTTCTTGATTTTCCTAGAAAATAGAATAGTACTGCCTCTTGTAAATGCTTGTTTATGGACTTGAAAATGCATAGTCTTTGTTGGGAAAGGGCCAAACTGAATGTTCTGAAAGAAGTGATAATTGACTGAAAAAAAATTGTTAGACATCCACACGATTGAATCCCCAAGTGAAATGGTGAGTTTCTAAGGATTGTGATTATTTTAAAACTCAAGGAATACATATTCCTTATTCTTGTCCATTGAGAATAATTCCCTCTCCCATCATTTTTACTTCTAAAATACTCACATGATCCTTATTTTAAAATGATGATTGAATGCGGACAAAAGTAGGACAAAATTGATGTATAGCAGGAAAATGGTGGTTAACCAGGAAGCAATTATACCACAACCTGTCCCTCTTAAGTTACAGTGGGCTCAAGAAGGACTTGCCCCTGAAGGATGAAATTAAGTTGTTTGAGACCATCACTTTGATTTTACTCAACCAGCTAAGGAAGAAATACTATGATTTTTGTACTGTGAATTGATCTTCTGCACTACACAATGCTGGCCTGTCACTCATGGTGACAACATAGACAGGGGGCCCACTTTGATCTCCAGAAAGTTACGGCTGCAGGCAGGAGTCAGCTTGGGGGATATCGTTCTGATTCCAGGCTCTGGGACACAGTCACTTCTTCAGGCCAAGAGAAAAACGAATCCTAAGGCAAGTAGGAGTGGAACCTTCTGCAGAGATAGTTCTGCATAAAACACCGTTAGAGATAATGCGGATGGCTGTTTCTCATTTCCATAAACATTGCATGAATACCACACAATTTCACATCCTTTGCAGAAATTAGAAATATAAGCCAAGGGCTTCTTCTTTAGCTTGCAACTTGTGACTCTTTTAATAAGGGAAATCAGTATAAGCATTAATTAATTTCTCCCCACAAATATTCAAATCACCCAGCATTCTTTACTACATAAATAGAAGGGGCTAACGGATATAGCCCAGGAAGCTGCCTTGTGACTGTGAGATGCCATGCCACTGTGAGCTATTATTAACACTTAACGATGAAAAACTGAAGAGACTATGGCTCATTTGAAACCACCCATCAATCTGGAGTTGCTTATAATGAAAAAGAAATGTTTATAAATAGAATTAGATTTGGCCTTTAAGAAGACAAGTGCTACTGCTGGGTATAGTGATGCACAACTGCAATCCCAGTACTTAGGAGGCTGAGATAGGAGGACTGTAGGTTTGAGACCAGCCTCAGCAACTTAGAAAGACTGTCAGAAACATAGCGAGATCCTGTTTTGTAATAAAAAATAAAAAGGGCTGGGGATATAGCTTGGAGGTAGAATGCCTCTGGGTTTAATCCCTAGTACCAAAACAAACAAACATAGAAGCACTATTTTAAGGAATAAGGTGATTAATTGTTGCTCTCTGTCCCTATTTTAACTCCTCTTATCTTCCCTCACACCAAAACATAAGTTTAAGTTTAATTTATAGTTTAAAATTACCATTCAAAAAAGTTTTTTTCTCCACAGACCTGAGCATTAAACCCCAGGGCCTTGCATATGCTAAGCAAGTGCTGTACCACTGAACCATATCCCCACCTCCTAGAAAAAATTCTGATGATGAATATATTTTAACTAACAAGGCAAGACTACAAAATAGCACAGAAACTCAATTTTTGCTAGAAAACTTTAAAAAATGAGATTGATATAATTAGTCTGGTTTGGTTTGAACTGGCTTAAAAGAGACAGATAAATGAGGGGATCCAGGAAACTTTCAATTCTATAAGTTTGGGACCATACTTGGGCTTTGCCTAATCTGCGTAGTAGAAAGCCCTGGGCAGTTACCTTCTGGCATCCTCCAAATAATATCTACTGTGGAGAATATTTGCTCTAACAATGAATACATATAGGGGCAGATTTCTATTTTCCTAACACCTACAGAGAGGTATTTTGTCTCATTATAAACATTTATTTTTCTCTTCCTGATATTACTGCAGCCCACTTGATTTTAAAGATTTGGTTACACATTTTATATAGTCATTCATTAATGATGGAAAATTAAGAAGATGCATTCATATGCATCTAATCATTATGCCTGAGGAAATTCAAGCTTTCTTTGTGTTCTAACTTGTTGGCTAGAGTGGATCATTTGCATGTATTAAAGAAACAACTACCGATTGTGATGACTGGTTGGAGGAAATACATCAAATGCCTCATCTCTCTTTGACCTCCACTTATCTGCCTGTCAAATTGCCTAAAGGTCTTAACATTAGAATCATTCATGAGTAGCCATCTTAGGGATTCAGGAATTTGAATGTACATGGGAGAAGGCATATATTACCTGGTTAATATAGTAGCCTGGCTAATTTACACAGATACCCCAGAACCCCACTTATCTCTCATTGGAGAACAGGGCTCAGAGGAGAACTGAAGGAAAAGACAAGCAATGAAAGGAAATTGACAGGGAAAGACTGGGAACAGGGGATCCTGCCCAGGCCCCGGCCTAGAGAGCCAAGAAATGACTTGAGGATGTTGGGTCTTACTTATTATATCCCAAATGCCTAGCACAGGGTTTAGTTCTGAGTGAATGAATAAAGAGATGAATGTATGGGCGTCAGGGTGTTTAATAAGTGTTGATGGTAGGGGCAGCCTCATAAAAGTGACAGTAGATGGATAGGGGTAGTGTGGGGAAATAGGGAGTAAATTTGTTGACCTTTTTTTTTCTCTCAAGTCTTGGAATTTGTTTTGGAAACAGTGACCCATAGCAGTGGCCTCTCACTGGATGTGCTGAGTTTAGAAAGTGTCAGGCTGTCTTTCATGGCTTTTCTTCCTGAACAGGCCCCACGGTGGTATTAGCCATATTTTCCTCCTGACCATTGCACAGAACACCTTCGATGAGCTCAGTGTTCTGTCCAGTAGACGGCGCTGTTGTACTCCTGCCTTGCTGGTGATGCCAACCTTTCCTCCTCAGTGGTTCATCCCAGGTTTTCATCATCAAAAGGTTCTCAGACATTTCTTTTCTCCTCAAAAGAAGTGCAAAAATATCTCTTTTCACTGTACCAACCACTCAGGTCTTTTCAAAGCAGTATAAGAAAAAGGAAAGAAAAGAAAAAGTTTATGGTTTTCCTGTTTGGGGAAACAGAACAACATCCCAAACCTCTCTGGGATGGGGTCCTGATACCTTTGGTTGAAGTAAGCAGCTGAGGGCCCAGGAGGAGGTAATGGTGGTCAGATAGTCTCCAACACTCAACCGCCATCCTATTTTGGTTCAAGGACTCAAGTAACGGGCTTAGTGGGAGGCCTGGGCCAAGCAGAATGGGTTTTCCTCCCAGAGAGCAGGGCAGAACACAAGGCCATTGTGAGGTGAGGTGCAGGGACACTGATGTCCCCAAATGCCCACCGCCGATGAGTCCACAAGCAGCACTGGCTGTGAGCTCAAAAGGACTGAGGAAGATGCCACCCTGGCCTAGGGTCAAACTGTGTGTGGTGACAGGGGAAGGAATGTGGACTTTGGCCGAGTGAAGAGAGGAAATATGGGAACCTGGGGGGAAAGCCACCACCAGCCAGGGGGGGTGATGTTTCTTTTCCCTGGAGAAGCAGCTTAGGAAACCCCTGCCTGTTAGCTGCTTTGCAAAGTCTCTCTATTGAACAACATCTCATGAAATAGAACATGCTCTTCAGTGCCGGAGGGAAGTAGCTGTTGAGTCCATCCCATGGAGAGTAAAAGCCATGAAAAGAAGTCATTTCCCAAACACACAGATTCTCCCTGACTTGGACTGTTGTAAAGAGTGCAACTAGGAATTAGCAGAAATCCTCAAAGGGAAGAATTACTTAGTGAAAATTCTTAATTATAGCTGTGAATGGTGGGACTACCTGGGTTGGAGCCTCAGCCCTTCCCTTTCCTAGTTCTGAGGAATTTGAGTGTGTCACGAATCATGAAATTGAGTCAGCTTCATTCCCATAAAATGAGAATTTGCATCCCTGCCCTATCTTCCTTACTGAGGTGTTGCGCTAACCACATATGAAAAGAAGTTTGTCAATTCCTGAGGTCTGTGCCAACATGAGGATTTCTCTTAGCTAGATATCAAATCCTTTTGCTCCCATTTCCAAAATGCCCCCTTGCCACAACACAGAAATACAGAAAGCTGACACATAGTGAATATGAAAACAAACAGATGAAACAAACAAACAAACAAAACCAAAACATGCATAAGGTGATTGGACTAACATTCTGACAGGATGGCTTCACATTGCAATGCATGATGGGACATTTACAGTCTTATTCCCATCCTAAACAGTTGGTGTTCCAAAGCCCAGCTAGTTGCGTGCTATTGTTAAGCCCTGCACTCAGACATCCTCAACATTTAGCTTTTCATTGCTATCACTTCCCAGTTAATTAGTTCTGATACAAACCAGAAAAGACTGGCCTGTGACCCCAGAAGTTTGAGCAAATAATACGCCATCCAGGTTGCAATCACACAAGAGATACAACAAAGACAAACAGGAGACATTTGTAATGACCTTGAATACCGATATGAAACTGCATGTTAAACTGACTTCTATAAGAAAGTAGAGTAAGAATTAAAATGTTATGTGTCTGTAATATGAAGTCAGACTCTAAGAAATATAATTCAGCTTCTGTAACTGACAGAAGTGGGCTAGGAAGAGAAAAACAAGAACAAGGAAAAAAATTGGGTTACTAAGTCCTTCAGAAAATCCCCTAAGTGAGCTGCCTCCAACTCATAACAAGACAGGATATAAACAGATGCAGATAAACACTTACTAAAGTAAGTCCAGAAGCCTTTCCTGAACATATTTTTAGACTATGTCTACCTGGCCAAAGGGAATACAGAATCAGAGTAAATGTCTTGTGAAATAAATCCAAGTAAGGGAACCAAATAATTGTACAGTCCAATAACTGAGGATAAGTGTTAAAATATGGTTTTTTGGTTTGTTTTTGTGCCTCCCTTCCCCCACAAGAGCAGTCTTAAGCACTTAGCTCCTACACTTCTCTATCTTAAATATCCTTGTTATGCGCTGCATAAGTGAAGTGGCCACTGGAATGGGATACAAGGAAATTCTGAAATGAGAACCATAAAGCTATTTAAAAATCTTTTAATTACCAAATTTAATTAAACTTCCAAGTCAGCTTCCAGGATTAGGGGAAGAATTAGTTAAATAAAGACTCAGCAGCATGGTAAATGAATATGCAGCCATTTAAATAAGTGGAAAATGTTTATAATACAATGTAAGGGAGAATTAGAAGTCAAAAGATGATTGCATGCCATTTGAAACCTACATACAAAATCTGTGGATCATGCTTGCTGATAACTTATTAATTCCAGTAGTGTTTTAATTGTATTTTAAAACATTAATGTTGCCTTTTTGCATTTAAAAATAATGGTGGTTCTGTCTACCATTATGGTCTCCATAAAAAAGAAAAAAATATCCAGGACTTCTTCAGTGTTCAATTTCAGTGCACTTAAAAAAAATTTTTTTTTCTAGTAAATGCTGAAAGGTTTTGTATCTTGCTGTTTAGTGTTTTTCTCTGGAGGATATCCAAAGTTCACTTCTGCTGCCCTCCCAAGGCAATATTTCCTGAATTAAACAAATATTTAATGTATCTCTCTTAAATACTTTACTAAGATCTTAAAAGTTAAAAGGTAAATATGTAATAAGTAGTATAATAACCTACTGTGATATCTTTCCATTTCATTTAAATTTGTTTTTAAAATTAATTTGGCACTTCTTCCTTTTTTCTTTCTTTTTTTTTTTTCATTTTCCATACTGGTGTTTGAACCTAGGAGCATTCAATGATTGAGCTACATCCCTAGCCCTTTTTATTTATTTTATATTGAGACAGGGTCTTGATAAGTTGTTGAATCTGTCCTCAAACTTGTAATCCTCCTGCCTCAGCCTCCTCAATAGTAGGGATGACAGGCATGTGTCATCCTGTGTAACCAATTTGGCCTTTCTAAAATGCACTATGAATAGTGCTGATGGTATAAGAAAAGAGAACTGGTAAAAAAACAAAAGAAAAAGAAAAGAAAGAAAAGAGAACTGGTGAAAAGAACTCTGATAAACAAAGCTCCTATGATGTCTCTGAGCATCTTTCTATGTCAAAACCAGCAAACATTGAGTGGGAGTCCCTGTATCATAAACCGGTCTAGGTTGACACTGGCTCTGACACACTGAGCTCATTTAATCACTTCTCACTCAGCTTTCCCCTGACTCTGTGCTATCAGATTATCTCGATGTTACAAATGAGCACACTGAGGCTCAGAGAAGTTTAGCCACTAGTGAAAGTTACAGAGTAGTAAGAGGCTGTATTTGAACTCCTGTCTTCTGATTTCATAGATAGGCCTCTTTTCATTACAACTTTCTCCAATAAATTCAATTTGATGCACTTATCTTTTTACATAAAGTTTTCTTTTGTGCTTTTTCTTCCAAATTTAAATAATATCCCATAAAATAATTACATCTTAAAGCAAATAAATATGGGATATAAGGCAAAGATAAATAAATAGTAGGGCTAGAAAAAAGTAAAGTTGACAAGACACTAACATAACCACAAAGAAGTCCAATGAACAACCAAAATATGCTAGAGCAAGTGTAATATCACCTGACCCATGGGTGGTACATCAGAGCCCAGCATAAGCCTGGGTGTGATCTCCCAGCTCTGCCAGGAATCAAAGGGCTGATAGAACAGGATCTGCTGCTTGCCTGAGCAGGGATAGTGCTGCTGCCCAGGGGTGTGATAAGTGCCTTCCTTTTTTTTTTTTTTTGCGGTACTAGGGATTGAACTCAGGGGTGTTCTACCTCCGAGCTATACCCCCAGCCCTATTTTTTTATTCTTTATTTTGAAACCGGGTCTCACTAAGTTGCGGAGTGCCTCACTAAGTAGCTGAGGCTGGCCTCAAACCCGGATCCTCCGGTCTCAGCCTCCCGAATGCTGGGATTACAAGCGTGCGCCACCACTCCCGGCTTGTGGTACCTTTCTTAAAGGCAGCTTGCTGGACACACTGGGACTCATCCCTCAGAGGGGCCCAGCACTCAGGACAGGCCAGAGGGCAGGAGGAGGAGCCAAGGAATTGAAGCAATTTAATGAAATCTAGGACTCAAATAATCAGTAGGACTATTTTTTTTTTCTTTTTTTAAAAGCCAGGCAGTAGGAAAAAGTGAGAAGAACTCAAAGTTACCTCAGAGGCCTTGGAGGCAGGGCCCCTCAGCTCTGGTGCTGGCTCTTTTGCTGAGGAGCTGGGCAAGTCTGGGCAAATTACATCACCTATGGGTTTCCATTTTTCATAGGTAAAATAAAGAAATTGAATTTCTTGACCTATTATCTTTCCCGATTCCCACCTCTCTTTAAGGTATGTTTTGCTAGGACATCCCTAATTTTCTAGTGGATCCTAAAATTCAGGACTGAGGTAAATCTAAACCTTTGCTCACGGGGGTCTTTCAAGACTAGGGGGGGAAGTACTTCTCTCTCAAATGGCAATCGCCAATTTTTCTTTAGTCATGATCATCCTGGTTTGACTGGGTCACCAATAACCTTTTTGAGAAAATTGAAAGTTTTATTATCTTTCCCTCAAGATGGACTCAAGAAGTGCTTAAAATAAACAAGTAAGAATTATGGAGCTGAAGAAGCAAAAAGAGGTGGTGTAAAAGGACCTTGTAGAGACAAGACTGGACTCATCCCCACCAGAAATCCTCTGAAGAAGAAGGGGGAGTGGAAACCAGAGGAAGGTTCATTCATTTGGTCAACAAGCTGAGTGCTTATTAGAGTGAAGACTTCGGGCGGCTTAGTTGAGAGGTAACATTCAATGATGGATACTACCTTTGAGGGCTAAGTTCAGAGGTGATATCAATATCAATATATATGTATGAGGATACTGGGTTGCAAACATGAAGCTTCATTAGAAATAGAGGGAGATGAAAGTGCTGCCATGAGCACAGCGATGAAGGTCCAATACCTTCTAATGAGCAAAAATGTCAGAAAATGGCATGTGAACCGGAAGTGCAATCAACATTCCCAGAAGAGAGGCCAGGTGAAGGAGATAAAAGGTAACCATAGCTGCAAACCACAGAGGATAGATGTACTATCTGAGCAACACCAGAGTTCAAAGCTGCTCTGATCTCCTGGGCACCTCAGACCCAGCCTGCCGCCTGCTAGTCTTGTTTGTTTGTGGGTGAAAACAGAGATTCTGTTCTGAGACTATCTGGCTGTTCCCATCAAGTGGTCATATCATGGTTTATTAAAGAAAGCTAAATAATGTTTTCATTGACATACTGAAGAGATTAGAGTTTGGAGTTCTCAGTCAGATTCTAATTTACCCCAGGAATATGCTTGAAGGAAGGCTTCCATCTGAAGGAGAGGTAGCGGGGAGAACCAAAGTTTGGGATCATGTCCCCGATCTAGAGCTCACCTATATGAAGATGTGGGCACAGCACTTAGTGCTTTGAGCTTTGTCTTCATTATCTTTAACATGGGTTTGATAGAACTTGCTCTGTCTACCTTTCTGGATTCTTATGAGAACCAAATTAAATCTGCTCACATTTTGCTTTTTTGTTTTTGTTTTTGGTTCTGGGGATTGAAACCAGGGATATTCTATCTCTGAGCTATGCCCCAGCCCTATTTTATTTTTTTTTATTTTGAAACAAGGTCTTCCTAAGTTGCTGAAAGTTTTACTAAGTTGGTGAGGCTGGTCATGAACCTGTGATCCTCCTGTTTCAGCCTTCCAAGTACTGGATTACTGGCATGCACAACCATGCCCAGCTTCAGTTAATTCACATTTAAGGTAGTACTTTCCTCTTCCTTAACAACAGGAGTGCCTTATGAATCTTTAGCTCTTTAACCCTGAACCCATTACATTGAACATACCAGGCACTCGATAAATTATGTTCAATTGTGTTGCCCTTAAATAAGCCATACCAGGCATTGCGGTGGCCTCTTTCGTGAGTGTGGACTTGACTGTCCCAAGGGCTTCTTATCCCTTCGAACCATCAAACCAGATCAAGATAAGCAACTCTGATGGAGTACAGGATAGTCTTCCTCAGCTGTAACCACGGATGGTTCCATTATATCATATCATTTTCCTGTGGTCCCGTTCATCAACACACACACGATGTCATTTGTCATATAAAAGGATTTGCCATTCAAGATCCCAGGGTCTGTTCTGTGTTAGCTAACAACCATTCACCAAGGGACAACTTAGAACACCGCCGGGCAGGAAATCACGTTGTGAATGATTTGTTTTATTTTAGTCTTGTCATCCTGCGTGGCTCTGTGTTGCTTTATCTGGGCTGGAGAAATAGTTTTGAGTGTGAGTAGTCAGAATCAGGCAGGGTTCTCTCCCTTCGTCACATTTGGCATATTCCCTCTCTGGACAAGTCCAGTGGACATTTTGCAGATGTGCTAATCTCAGGAAGACTGAAGTTTTTAGAAGGCCGCTTTTCATATTTAGGGGTAAGTGGCATGGGGAGGAAAGGTTCACTACTGTTTGGGTGTGTTTTCTTAGCTTAGCAAAGAATTATAACTTAATGGGATTGATTAATGACTCACACAGGAGACATAGTCCAGTAGTTTGGGCTGAATGAGGCTGAGTGCCGGGTTTGCTTTTCAATCTCCCAAGATCTTTAGCAGTTGTAAAGTATCCACTTCCCCAGTTTTCTTTTGGGAATAGATTATACTGGTAAAAAATGTGCTTTGAGTAGAACTCACTGTACTGTCTCTGCACTTTTTGGAGAATTACACTCCCCGCCCCCCAAGAATACTATGTTTGATTTCGTAGACAGTATTAAAATTCTCTTGAAATGGCTTTCTGAATTTTATCATTTGATTTGATGGTCTTTGTTTCTAGGACATTTCATTAAGGAAGGGTATAGTGTCAGAAACTGGCTTGGTGGAGAAGTGAAAACCTTAGGAAAAAAATAAAATAAAATAAAATTCTCGGTGTGAGTGCCCAGAGGGTTGGTCCCACTCAGCCAGCCTTGCTACACTCCATCATGTTGCAAAGGTGGGTTTCTACGGATCTTTCCAGAGCCCCTTCCCAGCTGGAGTATAAGTCCCTTAGGAGTAGAAGCTATAGCTTCTCCATATTTTGGTTCCTTTGTTGATGGAAGTTTGATACGTTAGATGCTGTCATTAGTGAATTAATATATACATTCAGCAAACAATTGAATGTGTTCAATGGGTGAAAGGCACAGATATGAAACAGATGAAGCTCCTGCCTTCATGGAGCTTACTTTCTAGTGATAGAGAAAGCATTCTATAAATAATCAAATAAACAGTCAGTATGGTATTTGATTTCTATGATTGCTATGAAAACAAAAAACAAAAAACAAAGCCTATTAACTGAGAGTCACAGGAGTCATGTTTTAGATCAGGCAGCCAGGAAAGGTCAGTCAGAGAAAGTGCCCGCTGAGCAGAGGCCTGAATGGAATGAGGAAGGGAGCTGTGGAGATGAGTATCTTGGGGCACTGCATTTCAGGCAGATGGACAGAGCAAGTCCAAAGGCAGTATGGGATTGTGGTTAAGAAATTGGTCTCTGGAGTTCTGCTGGCTCCGTTCAAATCCTGGCTCTGCCACTTATGTCTCTGCATGAAATAATACAGATAATAGTCAGTGTTCATTAAGTATTTACCATGCATCAGTAAAAATGCTAAGCCTTTTACATGACTCTTTTGTTTAATTCTCATATCAGCCGTGCAAAATCAGTATGATTACTCATCCTATTCAACCAACAAGGAAATGAGACAAAAAGAGGTTAGGGAAGAGTGGTACCAGGATTCAAACCCTAAAGTTTGAATTGAGAGTCAGTAGTGTTAACACAAAATAAAATGTGGAACATGTATGCCTAGATGTGGGAAAATTGAGATATTTGCCCTTTATAGTGTCCTCACTGTCCTGCTAGTGAGTTTCCTCTCCTGCAGCTCTGCTTCTGGTCTTCTGAGGTGGTTTGGGAGGGGGTACCCATACATTTCCACCTCTGGCTCTGGACCTTTCATTACTGGAAACCAACTTTTGCAGAACAGCCATCTCGGTTTAAGTAAAGTGGCAAACTAGGCTCTGCAGAAGTGCCAATGGGAATTGGGATCCAGTAGAAATATCAGGAAATAAGTCCCAGCTATGCAAGCAAACAGCTGTGTGACCTAGGGCAAGCCATTGAGTCTCGGTGCCCATTTCCTCCTACATAAAATGGATTGATAGTATTTCTACTGCTTACCTCGCCTAATACTATTTTTTCCTGTGCAAGTCAAATGAGAACATATGTGATAACATAAAGCATAAAGTAATATGTAAGCTATATTTAAGGAAAGTATATGTAAATATGCAAAATATACTGTGATGATTAATTTCTTGGTTATTAGAATATATACTACAAACTTATGGCCTGATTTTATATTCTTATTTCTAATGTCATGTCCTCCTATTTCTTCCAATTCTTTAAATTTCATTTCTCTGGGAAATAAAAATATTCCTTGGACTTTCACTAACAGTTTAAAACCTGATTTTCTAGAAACTAAGTAAATTAGAGCAGTTTGTATCTTTTGAAATGGAAGCCATTAGACTCTGCAATTTCTACCACATGCATTTATTTTATTGTAAAAAATAATCTCAGTTAAGCAGGATTCTAAGAGAAATGAGAGGCTTTAAGTAACTAATTCTTCGATAGCTAAAAGCAAAAATGAGCTGAGTGTTGTGGCACGCCTCTATAATCCCAGTAGTTGGGAGTCAGAGACAGGAGGATCACAAACTTGAGGCCAACAATAGCAACCTAGCAAGTCTCTCAGCAATCTACTGAGACCCTGTTTCAAAACAAAAAAAGTAAAAGGGCTGGGGATGTAGCTTAGAGGTAGAATGTCCTTCAGTTCAATCCCCATTACCCCCCAACACACAAAGCAAAAATGAACTAGAAGTATCTTTCTCTTTTTATACTGTAGAAAATATTTTTGAAGTACATCACCACTTCTCTGCCTTAGAGAGTGAAGCCCAGTGAATGTAATCAACCATGTGTCTGTGTGCATATGCACACGTGCTCAGGTGTGACTATTTTATAGAGAACAGAATTGCCATTTTGAGCATCTCTTCTCAAAACAGTATATAATACTATAAACATAGTCATGAGCCATAAGGATTGAGTTACAGATGAAATGTCCCTAGAGCAACACCTGGTAGAGGGAAGACTCATTACACATGAAAAGGATTCGAAAGGCTACATGGTGGTTTAGGGGCTCAGGCTCCATGCCAGCTCTCTTGGGTTGGAACCCTGGTTTGTTTATTTAGTACGTCTGTGGCCATGGGTAAATTGCTGAAGTTCTTTGAGTCCTTAATTTTTTCATTGGTTAAATGAAGATAATGATACCTATTCCATAGAGTTATTCCAGAAAAGATAGTGCCCAATGCAGTGGCTCCCCATAAAGGTTGGAATGCTTGCTTTTCTTGATTGTTATTGGAACTTAATATGTCTTTAACATATGAATTCCCGACAACTCTGTCTACTTTTATTATCCCTATTTTACAGATGAGAAAATTGAAGAACAGACATAGTGAGTAATTTGTCTGAGGCCACTCAGCTAGCACCAATGGAGCGGAGAACTATCCTGTATCTTCATGGCTCCAAATCTACATTCCTAACCACCATCCTAACAGCTTTGGTCCTGTATTTCCTGAGCTCAGTCCTTATTACCTACCTTGATTTACCTTATATGCTATTTTTCTCAGGGTTTAAATAAATAGAAAATGTTTATGGAATAAAATGCTGTCAAAAAGTTAAAATTGGAGATCCAATTATTTGATTCCACTTAATTGAGGCTTTTGAGAATTAGATGCTAGCAAACATGGTCCTTTAAATAAATCACATATTGGGAGTGGCCTCACTTGTTTTAAAACAAATATTTCTTTTGTTTCAAGCCTACTAACGTCATCATGAGGTTTACCTTTAGGGATTTCATTCCATTTGGTTTTGGAACACATGCACTTGGAAAAAAAATTTTTTTTCAGTTAATGTGCTATCTTCTTAGAATGTGTTTTTCTACTGGTAGAGCATAAAGTGTGAATGGCAAGTAGGACATTCACACTGGGTGTGCAGTGACATCATTTTATGTGGGGCTTGACATGTAACCTATGAAGATGGGGGACAGAGTAGAGGAAGGTGGCATGATGAAGTCTACCTTTTCCAGTAATGGCGACAGGCCATGGCTACATTTTAAAGAGAAGGAGGAAAATTGCTTTTCCATCCAAAAGTATAAAACTATGACTCATGCTGGAATTAGTCCAGAGTGTTGGTCAAATAATCCAGATTGACAACTAAAGCTAAAAGAACTTGAGAGGACAAAGTAGAGAGTTTGGGATAGATGCATAGGAAGCTTGGGTTCACTGGAAAAATGTGAGCAGGTAAGAAAAGAAGCAGAAGAAAAGCAGAGAACATAATATTGAAAAATAACCAACCAACCAACTGAAGAAATGCCTTTCAAATGACTCCTGGTCTCCTTAGATAATCTTAGGAACTCCAAAATCCCTACCCAACACATGAATGGGATATCCAAAGAAAACCAGCCTCTCCTTGTAAACAAAGTGGAAATTTCCTTCTTTCCAAAGGGGCCCCAGTCCCAGCCATAGAGGAAGCAAAGAGGCGAAAACACATTTCTGCCTGAAATGACCTCCTATTTTAAGAAAAAACAACAGCCCCAAAAGAAGGAAAGGAAAAACAAAGTTCCACCCAGAAGGAAATTGTATGTAAACAGCCCAAAGGGAGATGGAGATGGGGAATCTGGGATACTGAAATAAGCAATGAGTGAAGGCATCATTAGCCTCTGACAATGTCAGAAGCTAAACTTTGTGACAACTGTTTTGTGATTGACAAAAAGGGGTCGGGGATGGGAGGAACCAGACAAAAGCAAGCCGGCTGAACAGTCCCCTCTGCAGCACGGAAACTTTGATCTTTGAAGTTTGCCTATTTTTTTTTCGAGACTCTGCTAGTGTGTAACCCAGGGAAGATCAGCAACCACAAAGTGTTAGCTATAATTTTCTGCAATTTGTCACATGCCCTCTTCAAACCCTGGTGAGATGGTTTCTTTTTGTTTTTTAAGCTGCACCCGGATGGTAGCAAGGTAGTTCAGGCAAGGTAAAAGCAAATTGGAATCTTCCTCCAATTCTTCTAAGCCCAGAGGCTACATTAATCCGCAGGTCTATTTTTCTGCATAGGTATTTTGTTTGGCCTACATGGTATTAATGTTTCCCCTTCTTTTTGGATCTAACAGTTAAAAATCAAGAGGTTCCAAGTAAAGATTGTATTTGTATTGACTCTTGAAAAATCTGGTGGCCCAGATTCCAGATTGCTGTGGGGGTGACATCTGAAGTTGAGTACTGACTTCCTTGTTCATGTGGGACATGCACTTTATATCCCACCAGTCCCCACGTTGCTGGTGCCACTGGCCTCTGTCATCTGTTGGCCCTTCCATGGGAATTCTTATTTGGTTCTAAACTGATCCATAGACACTTTAGGGATATCCTCTATTTAATCCAGCATTGCAACGGCCTGCTGAAAAGGACTCTAAGGTTGTGTCTGAGCTTGGTGTAGAGGTATGATTGGTTGCCGACGTTCTCTCTGGGCACAGAGGGAGTAGATGGTAGCACCTGTGCCCTGTGTCTGTCTTGTATGATTAATCTGATCTCTGGTGTAATCTTGCTTTAATCTTACCTTTAAATAGGATCCAGCCTGCTTCTTAGCACTTTCTCTACAGCACACTCTCCATATCTGGTAGTGTTTATTCCATCTCTATAACTAAAATCTCCCATATAGAATCTCATGCATTCTCTGGAAATCTCATGACACTCAGCTTCTTTCATGGACCTTTAACTACTTCATAAGCAGCTACTAGTATACTCCCAACACATCCTCAGATAATTCAAAGAGGACACATTGATAAACTATAGCACACATTTTTAAGATGGCATATGAAGCAGTAGCAACTTGCTGTGGCCTTTCCCTATCATTTATTTATCCATCTAGCCATCCATTCATCATCCATCCATCTGTTTAGCCATTGTTTGGGACTCCCAGCTGCCTGCATTGGAGCTGGGCCTGCAGGTATTCCCTCTTCTTCTCAAAGTAGCTTTCACATTCTCATCATGGTTCTCTGCCCACTGCCCCTTGGCTGTGCCCTGCAATTCAGTGGAGGCCAGTATGTAACCAACCCTTTCGCACAAAATGGCCTGCCAGAGTCCAGGGGTGAGCAGCTTTTCAAAAACCTCCAACCTTTTAAATGAAACTCCTTCGGTGCTTTTAAGGATTCTGTTGTTGGAGCCACAAGAACCCTTAAGAAAAATACTCTGAGCCAGCTGGTCCCTGCCATCATTGAAACCCAAAGGGAAGAGCTCCACGGGTGAGGAACTGCTCCCTCCATGTCTTGAAGTTGCTTGTATTTCAAAAGAATTCAGCTTACCACCTCTGTGGCTTTTAGCCTCTCTAATAAAGCAGTTTTTAAAAAGCTAAACACGTAATCTGCCTTTTAAATCTGCTCTCCCTGCTGAGCCTAAATGGGGTTGCAGCAAAATGCCCGGCCAGCATTCGAGTTCCCTCAAGTCAATCAGCTGAAATGGGGTTGCATTGGGGGGGGGGGGTTGCAATATATTTGAAAACACTCCGGGGGTGGTGCCGAATAACTGAACAAAGGCGAATTACATGAAAGGAAGAAGCAGGTGGAGGTTTATAAAGCTAAAGACTCACTTGTATATTTTGGAAGCATCAGAAACTGAGACAGGGGTGCTGACCTTAGAAGTTTATCTATCTGATCAAAAAAATGTTTTTCATTTGGCATTAGAAAAAGATTATACTAATGAATGTGGCTTCAAATACACAACCCAGACTAGCCAAGGATACATAGAATACTTGAAGAAATGTCCAAGTATTCAAAGAGAAACAAAAGCTGAAGCATGTCACAGCAAGGAAGGACATTCTCATACTTTCTCAGCAGCTTTACACAGAACAGCATCATCAGTTTTCTTTATCTCACTGGGAAGGTGGAAGAGTTCTCTGAGAACTGACTTTTTGACAAGGTGAACTCTAGCATTCTATTGTAGTCCACTGGGGAAAAAAATAAACATAAAAAGTGTCATGGAAAAATCTATTATAGATAAACTCAATTTTTTATGAAGACAGGATTAAGATTGTGGCAAAACATTATACTGTTAATCATTTTCAGAAAGGTCATGTATCTACTGATCAAAGTCACATTGAATAAGGGTGACCTATGGGGAAATATGTATAAATTTCTGGGTTGTGTTTAGCAAGAACATAATTTATCTGATAGGGAAAGTTTGGATAATCCCTGGAGATATCTCCAAAGGTATTAAAAGAGGAATTAGAACTAGGTGTTTGTCAACATATGAATGAATTTAAAAAATGTGCCTACATACAATGGAATTTTACTTAGCCATAAAGAAGAACAGAGTTATGTAATTTGCAGGGAAATAGATGGAAATGGAGAATATTATGCTGAATAAGTGAGATCAGCCATTTTCAGAAAGTGAGAGGTCATATGTTTTCTCTCATATGTGGAAGCTAGAGAGAAAATAAGAAATAAAAGGGACTTCAGAAAAATGAGGAAAGAGACCAGTAGAATGTGGAAGGGGATTGGAGGGGGGAGGTGAGAAGGAGAAAAAGGAGGTTTGATGAATGAAACAGTTCAAATAATGCTATGTCCATACATGAAGGTATCCTACCAATCTCACTAACATGTATGTGGAGGGTGGGGGAGTAGGGTAGGACCCAGAGCAAATAGACCAAGTGCTGTGTGCATGTATGTTTGTATCACTTCAAACCCCAATATCTTGTATAATTACAGCGCACTAAGAAAAGTATATTAGTTTAAAAAAAAAGAAGAATAATTAAAGCAGTTTCCCAGTAAATTTCTCATTGGACTTACACAAGCTGCCTTAAAATTTTACTTGGCCAAACGGATTTAGTATATTTAGTAGTATAAAATACTGCTAAAATGTAAGCTTCTATGAAAGAGGATATTTGACATTGCCTTTCCTATACTTTTGCCCTGCATGAAATATACGGAGTAGAAAACATAGCTAGAAGTTCTTATTCTCTCTGTTGGATTATGGTACAGAGGTATGAAACTTGAAAATACTGCTTCTGCCAGTACATAATTGCTTGTTACCCTTAAAGGCCAATGTGTGCGCTGAAAGAAATGCTTCAGAACACTTGAGAAGGTGGGTGCATATGAGGAAATTGCAAGGGATTGAGCATTGGTTTGGATAAGAATGGAAAAATTCAGACGCCTAGCCAAGGCAGTTCCAAACGACTTTGATCTGGCTATCTCAGGAGAAGGAGCTTGTGCCATTCCAGCATTCTCTGGTTTTGGCCAGGCAAAGCATATAAGTGAAGGAATAAATACAAAATAAAACCCAAAGTTTATAATGGGTTTTTAGAGCTTCTACTCCTGGCTGCAAATGGGAGACAAAAGGCAAATAGATGTTGTCTTAAAAATGCTAAGCCAGGCTTTTTCTAACCTCAAAAAAACAACATTGGGGTTTGATTAGGTTCAGATTTGGGGCAAGTTTCAGGATGGTGTTTGTTCTAGCAACTTCCTCCTCATCTCTGTGGAAAGTCTGTTGGAGTCTGTTGTGGTTCTGGAAGCCAGCCTCTGAAGGCTCGAGGCTGCGGCATCATGAGACAGGCTCCAATCTGCCATTTGCGCCTCTGCCCACGCTTCCTGCAGTGTGTTCCTTGGATCTGGGCCTCCCCCGACTGCATGAGCCTTTACATGCCCAAGACCCTTTCCCATCCCATTCCTTCTGGTAGAGCCTCTTTGCTTACTTCCCACTTCCAATCATCTCTGTTTTACCTCCTACCTCTAAGTATCTCCTTCCCTTACCTCCCACCTCCAAGCATCTCCTGAGGGAGTCCCCAGCTCCTTCTGGTGGGCAGATGCCCCATTTCTGCCTCAGTCGAGCTTCATTCCACCCCTCCAAGGCACAGCTTAGAACTGGGGGCATTCCTCATGTTCAATCTGCAAGTTTGTTTGATTGTATCATTCATTCAGCTCTGGAACCCCACTACTATCTGGGTTATATTGAAGAAATGGTGATAATGCTGTGAAATAAAGGGGGGGAATGGGCTGTGCGTTTACATGTGCAAGGCCCTGGGTTCCATCCCCAGCACCAAAAAAGATGCATTTTCAAAAAAGGGGGAACAGAGAGAAAAATTAATATTTTGTGAGAATTGAATATGCTTAAAAATTTTAGTTGATGTAGGGTCTAATTAAATGTCACATCCATATAATAGTAGGTAACTCATAGTGTCATAAAGATCAAAAGAGGTAATTCATGTCAGATGCTTAGCACAGAGCATGGCACACAGTAAGGACTCAATAAGTGAGTTGTTGTTATTATTATTTAAAATTTTCTTCCTTGGAAGGAAGAAACTCATTAATCTGTGTCTTTTAGTTGGGGTCTCTTACAAGTCCTTGTTATTTATAGGGCTCTGTAAATGTTTGTTGAATGACTAAATAAATGGACTCTTGCCAGAAATAGCTTACTACTATTGCTGATTTTTTTCCTGGCTAACAAGATATAATTTAACCAGTTAATTTATGTCCCTTTATAAAACCAGAGTTTTGAAGAAGTATCTCACATCTAAGTGGTCCAGATAAAGGCAGCAATTTCCCACTTATTTTATTTTTGTTTCTAATGAGCTATATACTTTTTCTGCTTGGATGAATACAAATGTACTGTTTAGATATCACTGTTTGATAAACCCAACCAGAAAATGCAATATTTTGCAGACACAGAAACTAGCTTGAAATTAAGCCATGGGAATGCAAAAGGAAATGTGTGAGAACATAGACCATTGCTTGGGATAAAAACTATAACTGAGAAAGTGGATGTAGGCAAATGTTGCAAGACAGAAATGGGTTGGAATACAATTCTTAACCTTAAATAGGGTACCCTGGGGAAATAGAAGAGCTCAAATCTCTAGCACTTCACCTCTCTGGACCTCAGATTTTTTTTTTTTTTTTAATCTGTGAAATGAAGTCATAGGAAGTGATCATGGGGACCTTCTGGCCCTAATAGTTAATACTGTATGGTTTTATTTAATGACAATAACTTACATTTATATAGGGATTCAAATCATTCAAGAACTCTTTCATATTGCCCTGTTTATTTTTTATTTTATTTTATTATTATTATTTTTTGTGGTACTGGGGATTGAACCCAGGGGCATTCTACCTCTGATCTACACTCCGAGTCCTATGTTTTATTCTTTATTTTGAAACAGGGCCTCACTAAATTGCAGAGAGTCTCACTAAGTAGCTAAGGCTGGCCTCGAACCCAGATCCTCCGATCTTAGCCTCCCAAGTACTGGGAGTACACCAC